>OY735240.1:36403278-36460778 GCA_963457665.1 Thysanoteuthis rhombus
TTAGACACGGGATTTAGGTTATTCATGTGTTCTGATATCTAATTGGGATTATATTATTCAAGTGCACCGACATCTGTCAGGGTTCGGGCTATTCTTGGGCTCTGACATTCATTTGGGTTCAGGTTATTCATGTCTTACATTTATATCTATTTATGTATTCGGACTTTACTTGGCCCATACTGCTCATTGTTGAAACTTCAAAATTTTGCGCACTCACTCCCCTTGATGAGTAGATGAGATGTTTTTTGTTGTTTTTTTTTGTGTTTTGTTTTTTTTTTCTTATTCTTTTCCAAGATGAAATTTTAGTGGAGGGTTCAATTCTCTAAGTGAGTTTTTACCAAAGTGGTCACTTCGGTTTGTGTCCACTGATTATTTGGAAAATTTGGAGATTTTGGTGCCCAACAGAGATGAAACTTATTCATTGATCCTTTTTTTTTTTTTTAATTGATCACCCCAACAGGATATGCTGCTAGAAGACATTGATCACTGGGAGGTTGAGAGGGGGGAAAAAAATAAAAAAATAAAAAATATATAAAAAAATATCAAAACCCTCTTCTTCAATAATAAATAAGTATGTATGGACTTTCAGCTTCTAATTCTTTTTTCACACACACACCTCACTGAGAAATGAAATTGTTTTTTTTGATTGTTTTTCTTTAAAATCCTTCCCTGTAAAGTTTATGCTAAATTTACATGACAAAATTGTGCATGTATGGGCAAAGGTGATTCATGATTTTCCTCAAAATACTCGTTCTCCTTAAAACCTGGAAAGGATCGAAGTCTATACAACAAACCAGCACAAAAGGATTTTACATAGGTACAAAAAATATCCCAAGTTATTGTATCTTGTCATTCATTTTGTAGGTAACACCTTGCTAAATAGAATCAAAACTCAACATATCTTCGATGAAACACACCAAATAAAGAAAAAGAAGGAGTTTATGGATAACAATTTAAAATTAAATTAATGCTTAGGGTTTTATTTAGGGTATTTCATTTCTGTTTTTCTCAGCTCGACTGACTCATTTATTTCAATGCCTCAAACTTTGATTTCTATTGATATTCGGACCATCCTCATCTTGATTGTTTTTCAATAGAAATAATAATAATACCTCATCTCAAAAATTCCGAGATATGCCTCAAACTTCGATTTTCAACAAGTCCATTACAATAAGTTTGAAGAGTTGGTGTGCTGTGTGAAGAGTTTTGTTGTGGGTTAGTTCAGAATTAAAAGCTTATCTGTCAGACATTTTGTTTTTTAACAGCCAGATATCAGGAACAGAATTCTTTTTAAAAGTAGTTTTTGAACTCTGTAAGCAACATCCATTTTTTATCAGAAACTGTCAACATAGGTTTCTTGAGTTTTCAAGTGAATCTACAGATGAAAAGTGCTGAATTGGCAACAGTCCATGTCACACATACAGACTGCACCAATGGAATTAGAGGACTGACAATTGAAACATTTAATTCTTATGCCGAAGGAAAAACTTTTCCCTTAAAATCCTGTTCATAAGTTCTTTTTTTTT
This sequence comes from Thysanoteuthis rhombus, assembly GCA_963457665.1. NCBI lineage: Eukaryota > Metazoa > Mollusca > Cephalopoda > Oegopsida > Thysanoteuthidae > Thysanoteuthis > Thysanoteuthis major. Next base: position 36,404,805 of record OY735240.1, read on the forward strand.
TTACACAAAAGGATGATCAATGAAGTGGCTTCTCTTGCATTCTGTTGGGCAGTGGTCGCTTAAAGGGTCTCAATTTTCAATCGACAAATGTGAACGCTACACAAAATAAACAGAGAGATCAGTTTGGCATAATCTTACATTGCAAATTGAACCACCCACTAAAAACTTATTCGTGGGGGAAAGGAGATTTTATATATATATATATATATATATATATATAGCATAGTACCCATCAATAATGATTGTATTTTTGTTATCTATGTTTAGCTAACCAATCAATACATTAATGGAGTAACTGATTATCAAACCAAGTTTCCAAACACTTTCACTCCTGAGTTTGTCTCACTTCCTACTGTTCACATACATTACACTTATATGTATTCTCATATCCTCTCAAGTCTCCTGCAGTCTTCGTATAGATCTTCAAATTTTTAGCTTAAGGTCATGAGCCTACTATATATATATATATATATATATATATATATATATATATATATATATATATATATGTGTGTGTGTGTGTGTGTGTATTATGTCAACAAAGATTTATGACAAGGACAAGAAATACCCTTACCCCTCCATTCTGAATACTCATTTTAACAATAGTCATTTCCCTACATTCTAGTTGGTATGAAACAGATGATTTTAATAAGACTTCAGAATTTGGCCCATAGTATTTTTTTGAAAATGTAAATCTTTTCATCTTGGGGTGAAAAAAAAAAAAAAAAAAAAAAAAAAAGAAGAAGAAGAAAGCTCATAAATGGAGGCAAAATGGTCGAATTAGTTTTGCTAAAAACACGGTCTGCTTTAAAGCATTGGAAGATCACAATATATATATTACAAATTAAGGATCCAATATAATACAATACAATTATCCGATGTGAGATGGATCCATTTTATGAAGTGCTCGATACATTCAACTTATAACATCAAGTTGGTTTCGAGTAGAGCTTAGATTATAATGGAATGAAGATTCGCCACACAAACACATTCATGTTTCTTCCCTGTCTGGACTTCTTCAGGTGAATGATTCTGTTTTAGATTCCTGTCTGGAACATTTGGTTGGAGTGGGGGCATTATTCTAGGTGCAACGGGTCTTTCTCTTTTTTCATTCGTTTTATTTCGGTTGGCTATTGCTAGCTATATTTTTGTTTCATCTAATAGGGATACTCGTTCGTTGGTGGTTATAAATTACAAACCGGGAGTTCGGTGCGAGTCAATGTTATGAATAAATGGATATCTGATCCGACAGAATGATTTTGAATTTCGTTATATCATAGTGAAACACTTCAAAATGATCTCCCGTAATTACACGGTGAGTATATCATTTGGCTTAGACAACGCAAAATAGAATGAATAATTCAGGAAATGGGGCTGCTGATATTTATTATTCGTATGGTGCAATGGTAAGCATGTTTGCGTCACACGCTGAAGGTTAAGGATTCGTTTACCGGGATAAGCAAAGAGTATGGAGAACTCTTCATAGGCCAAAAATTCCCCCAGCTATGATAGGGCTCTCTAACCTTGGGAAGGCAACCAGTCTAGGAGAAGGACAAGTTATTCCAAACTAGGGAGTGGGGTCACTTCAAGGTGGTTTGACACCTAGTGAGACGTTCTTACGGCAGCTCTAATAGCCCACCTGATGTTCCCTCCAATTTCCTCAGGACTATATCAGCGATGCCGAGAGGTGGATTCTGACAATTTAGTTTCTCCATAAGCTTCACCCTGGAATGTGCTCGGTGGGGAATGTTCCCTAGTTCCTGGACACAGAATGGAGGCCATCATATATATATGATTGACTCTCCCGTCGATTTCGACGTATGAGGGTTCCACAAAGTGGAACGACCCACTGAATTATAGTGAAAGCAGCTGACTAGACTACAGTCACTCGTACCCTTCATACAACTACAACGATGAACTCAGCGTGACACAAGTGTGACAAGGCCACAGCATTGCAGCTACAGGTACTGTCCATCAAAGGGCTTCCGCACAGTTTCTTCTCCCAATTTCTCTCACAAGGCTTGGTCGACTCGTGGCTGTGGTAGGGACACTTGCCAAAGGCACCCCCGTGTTAGAATTCGAATCCCACCAAAATTCAAATTCCACCAGGATTCAAACCCTGGGCCTTGCAAGTCCAAGACTGCGACCAAGACCACTCACCATATATATATATATATATATATTATAATGTGTGAAGATATAAATCACACACACGTACACAATTCTGTCTAGAAAATATCCAGTATTTGGAGCACGTAGAAGACCAGTTGGGACGTATGAATGGATGCAGGGTTACTTGGTCAGCAATGAGAAATCATCTAGTGAGCTTCCGTACTGTGTGGCTGCAGCATTCTTTACGCCCCGTTCAGTGTTATTTGGCAAAGCAACGACTCATTACGATCTCAGAAGATCAACTAATTAGGTCGAAAAGATTGAGAAATCATCCTAATCTAATGTTATAAGCCTTGTTAACATAGGAGAAAGATTCTGTTCACCACCATCACAATCGGGTAATAAAATGGATCGGCCGAAACGTTGCGCTAAGATAAACAACAAGGAGTTCAATCTTCCGAAATACTCATTAAACGTTGATGATCTTCCTCAAAAACAGACAGTATCAATAAAAATTATAATCGATATTTCTTTTTTTCCAAACCTATCTATAGTGTTGGCAATTTAGCCCATTTCTTGTATTGGCAGCAAATCCAAAATTCAAGGCAAATCTACCCGTTTTTAGCTATTGAAATGGCCATAAACATTTTCTAAGGCGAGATTTGGCGTTTTAAAGGCTTCTTCGAGGTCGATTAGACATTGGCTGATCAGAATATACCATCTCTTGATTTTTCTGTCTATCCAAATCAGGATGTATCTTTCTTTCTTAGTTTTTAACAATCTAATATATTACGGTGTTCTGAAAGTTGTCACGTATCTTCCGAAAGGAATCAAAAACAAATGCTAGCGAAATTTAATCAGAAACATTTCATTTATCAATAAAGCAATCAATATCATCATGAACGAGAAAGCATATTTTTCGATTACTCGTTCTGCGTTCTTTTTTTCTGCATTTTTGTTAGTTCTTCTAAGTCTCTATGCTCCATGGGGTTAAAACTTTACTAAACAGTATAAATGACCGAATGCCAGATAGAGGAGCTGGTGTACTAAATACAGACGTCGTTTGATGCTCAGGTTTCCAGAGGTCAGAACTTCCACTGAGCCCAAGGGCCCAAGGATCGGTCCTGTGGCCTCAAAAAATTACTTAGCCCAGTCTCGGGGAAGCAGTAGGCCCCGGGGCAGTACCGTCCCATGGCACTAAGAGGGATCGGTCAGACTTGCCCAGACGCCTTTTGCTACACTAGTTGCGGGGACAGGAGCAATTTCTGCAGATCTGCCGTACCTGGGATCCCTCATTAAAAACGACCTTGTGTCACATCTTGCTCTCGTGGGAATGCAAGAAGATATGGTCGCTATGTGTCAACTTTGGTATTGCCAGGCTTATAACGTAAATACGTAATTACTTTTCAAACGCCCCAATACGAACCAAATGATATATATATATATATATATCTGATGGCAAAAAATATTCTTAATGAAATAAAGAAAGACCATTGAAACCTAAAGGGTGCTCAAGTTGGAAAGCAACAAAAGATGTTATTTTTGCTCCAAGTCTCAAGAAGTGTGTTTTTGCTCCAAGTCTCAAGAAGTGTGGACAACAAGTACAATAAAAAGATATATATATATATATGTGTGTGTGTGTGTGTGTATTTTTTGTCCGACATGAAAAAACGAAGATAACTTCTTAATATCACGGTTGATTAGATTCATATGAAGTGCTAGACACACCCCACAACGTTGAACAACAAGTCCCCACCCCTTATCTCTAAAAAGAATGGTATTATTAGTGTTTTGCCAACCAAATGTATACTTAAAGACCCAAACACAAAATGGATGGATATACAAGAGAATTTTTCTTAGGAGTGGAGCCTTTTAGATTAGCGAAAGAAAAGAAGGTTTCCGAGTGCACTTAAGGGGTTAGGGTTGAGGCAGGCGTTAGGGGCCAGGGTAAAAGAAAACGATTGCTTGCCGAAGAAGAAATGGTGTTCTAGGAGAGACGGCTATCCAATAGTTATCAGAAGAATACCAAATGATTTTTTTTTATTATTTTAGGTGGCCACTCAAAAGGACAACACTTTAGAAGGGACCAATGCAAGTTAAAATCGCCTTCGGTCAAAAAGCATCAGTCAAAAGGACAACATCGTAGCGCCAATACTTCAACTTGAACTGGCATTAGTTAAGTAGTTCTTTTCCAAATTCAAACGAATGACAGGTTTAGAGAATTTTATCAAATAACTCATTTAGTAGAAATTCAGTCAAGATATCCGTTCTACAGCATTGTTCTGATGCCTGATGCCTTTTGACCTGGATTCGATTTGTTTTGGAGAAGGATCCCTAATTTGCCGGCAAATAGGGCGTGCAGGCCGAATATGGGAAGATTTGCCAACTGACAGAAGATTGTGAGGGTGCGAAACGTACTCCCACTTCCCTTTGGTACGGCCCTGATAGAGAGGTTTTCTCTAAGCATATTCATTTTGACCTCCATCATCATAATAATGATAATCATCTGTTTGGAATCGGTTGTTGGATATAGGCTTTGTCCAAGGTCTTTTGTGTGGATATAACAGTAGGGTGGTGTGGATACTAGCCACCCAAAACTGAGGTAAAATTAGGATAGATTATTTATAACTTTAAAGGCGTATGGGAGAATCTCAAATTTGGGGGCGGATCCAGGAGTATTTTCCATTCTTTTTCCACACCTTCATGCATCCGTTCATGATGGTTCACACGATATCTCCAAAACTTAATGAATAACAATGAAACTTTGTGATAACAGTGGGCAATTGACTACAAAAAGTGATAAAATTTTAGGACTGATCCATGCACAATTACCTCCCATACATCGTACCTATAAAACCATACCACACAATATCACGTCTGTTCAATAGACACCTCTAAAGGTTTCAATGAATTCCGATTAAATTTCGTGGTAAGGTAGGCAATTAGGCTATGGAATGAGTGACTTAATTGTGTATGGATCCGCCATGAAATTATCTCCCCTGACCATTGCGTAGGTAGACTAATACCCTTTCTAGATTTTTTTATGTGTTAGTGATCGGTAGCATGAATTATTCGAACAAGATCAGTAAAATATTATTTGAAGTTTGTAGAAAGGTTAATGTTAAAATACAATGAATATATTAGAAGTCGACTTGAAAAAAAAATATTTTGTAAACAAGTTATACAACATTGAAAGATGAAAAAAAAAAAACGTCATTTAAGCGTAAAAAGAGTTTTATATAGTCTCTAATTTTCAGAAAAATTGCTACGTTGGGCCAAGGAAGTCATCTGGTGATACGTACTTTGAAACGTTAGTCAAGACATAACGAGCAACGTTCGAACTATCTATGATTCCCGAACCGGTACAGGAATCACACTTGGTACTGCAGTACACTAGTGTAAATAAAGGCCGATACGCACACACAATATTCATACAGTATTCAAGCACACACACATTAGGCATACAAGCACGCACACACTATCCATTCGAACACTATTTCGACACGCTAATCATTTCACACACTATCCGTACACACACACACACACACACTATCCGTACACACACACACACACACACACTATCCGTACACACACACACACACACACACTATCCGTACACACACACACACACACACTATCCGTACACACACACTATCCGTACACACACACTATCCGTACACACACACTATCCGTACACACACACTATCCGTACACACACACTATCCGTACACACACACTATCCGTACACACACACTATCCGTACACACACACTATCCGTACACACACACTATCCGTACACACACACTATCCGTACACACACACTATCCGTACACACACACTATCCGTACACACACACACACACACACACACACACACACTATTCGTACACACGAAAATAATATCGTCAGTTGTTCAGAAAATAAAGTTGCTTTGTTAGAGACTGGATAAAAAAAAACTATTCAATCGTTACAGACGTTAAATTTATTCGTCAAGAAAAGAGTCAACAATACTAAACACTATGAAACTAATCCTTATTAGAGGCAAACCCGTGGAAATTCCACAGGTGTAGACAACTAGGTTCATATCATTACTCCAGTATATATTTTGCAATCAAAGTACTTGGGCAGGGCTCATTCCCAAGGCACACGTTTAGAAAGGACTAAATTCGATAGTGCGTGCAGCAGCCCGTCATTATAGTCACGTGAAATACATTTCTACCCGGAATACGAAATTATGGCTTGAAGTAATTCAGTTACTGTTCAATATTGACAATTCAGAAGTTCTATACCAAAATTTGGATCTATTGACAATTTAGATGTTCAATATCTGAATTCAGATCCATTGACTATTTAGATATTTCCTATCTAAATTAAGGTCTATAGTCCAAGATACGGGATCTTCAGTCAGTAATTTTTTTTTCCAAATTTCTTTCATTACATACTCGACATTGCTATGTCTGTTGAGCTGACTAATATATATGGCAAATATTACAATGGTCAGTTGTCGAGTTATTCCGGTAGACACGCACTTCTCCAATTATAGATATACAATTTTGTTGGGGAAATTTACTACCCACGAAATGAATCAATATTAACTATAATAATATACATAAGCAGAGGAAACCAAAATATCTTATCATTGGTTACTTCTGCAATCTGACAATATTACTGTGTGGGCTAAAACTTGATTTTTAGGCTCCAGACTTGTGGGGGAGGGGAGTAATAAATGAATGGCAATTATAACTAAAGGCTTGGTCGCTTTTGATCACATTCAAGCATAAGCGTCTCTTCCATACTCACTTTCGTTCATAGCATTACAAGGGTGAGAGAAGAAGGAGAAGCAAATGATAAAAGATATAAGAACGAATAATAACCACAGAGTATAACAGCAGTAACTACAAACAGTATAATTCTTCACCAAAAGAATAGGAAATTCCAGATTATCTGATAATCCCGAATTGATCTCTTTACTTTTTATCACCAAGAAAACTTTCCAATAATCTGAAGAAGTGAAACTATGTACATGGGAAAACCATATGCCGAGGTTGGTTTTCTCAATATATCAACATTTTCAGCACCATGGGGCTTTATTAAACCATTTTACTTCACCGATTAAGCACTAAATGTGGTCAATTACGAAACGTCCCATACCTGAAATTAGTGTCTCGATTAATACCTGCTTTCCAGCGATGTCATTCAGTCTTTTGGGAATCCACATTATTTTGTTCTTGGACTACACGAATCGACAGATTAAAAAATGCAACATTACTTTCCAAGCAATATATATATGCCAAAACAATACCTCTATTTATATCTATACATAGCAATAAACAATACAGATTCTGCGACGTAATATGCAGTAGTTTGAAGTATGCCCAGGAGCTGAGGCGAATAAAACCCGCCCCTGTTCACCAGAATGATTCCAAGAATCTTTGCCAGAAAATTAAGTACAAAAACACGTGGATTATTAATATGTGGGAGAGTATTTCCATTCTAATTATACTCGTATGATCACTGAAGTTGAGCGTGGTATTCTTTCCATCCAAACTGCTCTCCAGCCACTGAGAGCGCTGACGTGACGTAGAGAGCCTGGCACATTTTTTTATAGTTATTTTCATGGAAAGTGTCCGGAGGAGCCCCATCAACTGATTCCCCAATAACGAGATTTTCCAGTCGATCTATCCCGACTCCGCTTTCACGGACTATTTCACGAACCCGTTGCAATGTCCATTCGAACAGCTTCTTCCCCCGAACTATAGCTGTTCGGTAGAACAAACCTCTCAAAGTGCTCTCCTGTTGGATAAAATATCCATATCCTTAAATCCAGGGTCAACGAACATCTTGCAAACCTTCTCTAACATTACTTTAATCCTGAACATAAAAAGCCCTGGGAGGGGCCTCTTTATAAAGAGATGGTTAAAAAGGATTTCTTTTAAATGAATAAACAAAGCAACTTGGTCAGTATTCAGATGGGTAACCATTTCTAAATACCAGGTGCCGTAAGGAACAAATATTTTTCTACAGTCCTCTCAGTCATGCCGCGCCAGAGATTAGCAGTGAGTCTTGCTGGGGGGCACTAACTTGCATGGTGTTGAGTCGGCGTCTTACGTGCAGTCTCTCACACACTCAGATGACTGTATACTCAAGAAGTAGTAAAATGAAAAAAAAATTGATTCATTTCCTGAGTGGCCTCTAACCAAACAAGTGTTTCAAGGGTCTCAATTGGTCAAACTAATCAACTTGACTCAGAGAAACGGTTCACGTAGCAAACTGTCACAATCCATCAGCTTAGTAAGTTTCAATAGAAAGGGTACAGTAACACAGGGTATCAGATTTACGGGTTCCACTTCAAGTGGAGTTTCACTTGCACTTGTTAGATCTAATTTGTGAGATAAGATTAATTAATATGGACAATGTTTAATATGTACCAGTCAGAAAGTTGAAAATAACTGCAGGGAGATTTTCAGTTTATTCCTGGAGTGCATGGGGCTGCATCTGCTGCAGTTTTAGTAACAAGTGGGGTTTTACAGAAAGGGATTGATTCTGGATTTAGATATGTCCGTCTCCTAGACGGATTGCCAACCAGGCAATGTTAGGCCGAAATTGTACCCAAAAAAAATATTACGTGGTTCAATTAGTTCAAAAGAAAAAAAAATTCAAGATCAAAACTTCATTCAATACAGAAAAAAAATCAAAATAAATCCCACCGGTTCCATGTAATTATATATATATATATATGTGTGTGTGTGCGTGTGTGTGAAGTATCAGTGAATCATAAAAGACACACACAAGTACTTGCCAAGATGGTCTTATTCCCATTAAAAAATAAGCAAATTGAATAAAAAAAAAATTGTCCATTAAGATGGCCTGATAGGGGTTTAGAGGAAGGATGTGTTCACCCATCACCAGACCCCGCCCTAGAAGGACTTCAAAAGCAAACAGGATGCTTGAGTCAACAGTCCACCACTTAGCAAAGTTAAAATTACTTTTAGGACCCCAAGAAATTACATGTTGTACAGTTACAATTTGGGTACAAATTTAAACAAGTTTTAGGGGTCTTTTCTACGCTTATTTTCAATCAAGGTAACAAGGTCAAATGGGAGAACTGGAACCTTCTCTGAGCGGAAGAGAAAAAAAAATTCAAAATCTCAGCTTTCCCTCAAGTTCGAACGTGAACCGCCCAAAGAGTGGAACAGCTCTATTAAATAACTGCCAGTTTCCTCGAGTCTAGGTTTAACTACATCACCATTCCAAAAAACATCACTATGATAATAGCTATAATAATGATAATAGTAATAATAATGGTAATAATCATCACCGTTATAATAATAATGATTATAATCACTATGATAATTATATTCAATATAATAATAATAACTATGATAATTTTATTCAATATAATAATAATAACTATAATAATTATATTCAATATAATAATAACTATAATCATTATAATAATTATAATCACTACTATAATAATAATAACTATGATAATAAACACTATAATAATAACTATAATAAACACTATAATAATAATAATAATTATCACTATAATCATGATAATAATCGCTATAATCATAATAACTATAATAATTATAATGATTATAGCAGCAGCGGCAGCAGCTACTACAACAACAATAAACCCGGGTGGGGGAGGGGAGGGGACAAACGAATAAGAAAAATCTTGTTACAATCCCCCATAATTAATAATGAAAATCTTGGCCTGGTATGGACTAACAAGAAGTGGCCCCACCCACTGCTTTGCCCAATATTGCTCACATGGTCATATTTCAAGCTTTTGCCGGCATTTTAGCCTCTTCTTCAGGCTAAGCTGCAAGAATCTGACAATTTTACAAACATACAAAAAAGATATATACAAGGCTTACCGTTAGAGAAAAAGAATGAATTCGATACTTCGATTTTCCAAGATTGAATTGCTTTTATATTTTGACCACAAACCAACACCACGAATAGAGTTTTTAATAGACGAGAAAAAGAAATGGTCACTTTTTTTTTCTTTTAAGGAGTTCCGTACTTTCAATTTACGCACGTAAGCTTTTGATGGGAACAAAAAAAAAAAAAGAAAAAAGACGACTACACGAAAAACCCCATAAGATTCTTCCTTGCAAATGGTACCATGTGACCTCATGTTATCTGGTGAGTGGATGGGAGCCACCAAGCACCTCAACCATCTCGAAGAAGGGTCAACAAGTACGGTGTACCTCAGCACAACCTATCTCCTGTTACTATAAAAGGAGACGGGAACGACCACAGAGAGCCCAGCATGGCACCCCGACCCAACAATCTGAGGTTGTCTCCCTAGTTGTGTGATGGTTAAATTTGCAAGTGTAATGGGCTATTCTTTCTGAGCGCTCCCATTAGCGTCACCTTGTACCGGATTTAAGCACAGCTCATTAAATAAGAATACAGTATTTGACAGCATGTAAGACCCTATTTTGAACAGCTATCAAGTAAACGTTCATTCGTGATCTGATCTCAGCTAGACTACATACTTAAAAAAAAGAAAAGAAAACTTATACAACTATTAATACTTTATTCACTGCAAATAATTAAAATGAAATATAATCCAACATATGTGGCCGTTAAGACTTACTTCCTTGAACAGAAATAAAATTAAATTCAAAACGAAACAGGTCAGACTTATTTCTAGGCCCCAAATGAAAAAAATTCAGAGATCTATCTGGATTTGTGCCATGTGATTCAATTCCACTATTCAAGATTTCTTCTGGTTTTATCCAGATATCATCACATGAATTTCTGAGAATTTTTGATGAATATCTAAAATTTTTACTGTTATCTATGATAAAAAAACTTCTTATAAGTTATAAAATATCTAAATCTCATTATAAAAAAAATACCTGTCACGAGGTGGAATATCTGAACATCTTTTTTTCCACATCTAAATGCATAAAAATCCAGATCTGAATGTAAAATATTGCCTTGACCAGTGTTTAATACGATTGAAAAAAAAAGAATTTGTGAGGTGCGCTCTTTTCTTTATATTCCAACTAAAATAAAGGAGCCCTAAACCATGACACGCGGAAATATTTCATCATCCCTGAAGCCCATAATGAAAATTTTTAAAAATAGATAAAGAAAATGGTAAGTTTTATAACCAATGTCTTCTGGCAGCACGAGTTTACTCACTTTTTGTTGGGCAGTAATCACTACTCCAACAAATGCTAGATTGACTGAATGAAGAAAGCAAAAAAGTCGACCTTCACATGAACTATCACGTTGGAAATTAACACACAACGATCAAAGTTGAAAACGCAGAATTGGAGAATGTAGATCACTACATCTACTGCGGAGAACGAATTTCAATTAAATCCTCAAAAGAAGAATCATTCTTGGATACCGACCCTTTGGCTGAGCAAGCTAAACTTTCAAGAACAATGAAGTCCCATGAGTCCAAAAAGAGAGTATATAATCAATTCATCCTCCTGATAGTCATCTATGGAGCTGAAATATGGAACCTAACCAAGAGACCGACCTGCAAGCTGAGGAGAATATAACGCGTATAGGAGAGAATCATGCTCAACCTCACATAGAGCGATCACAAGACACTACAGTATATCAGAGGAAAAAAGGAGTCCGATACATCATAGAATCCATTAGAAAACTAAAATGGCAATTGGCTGATCATGTTGCAAGAATGGCAAATGACCGATGGGTTCCACGGCTCACTAGATGGATCCCCAGATATCACATGCGAAACCAAGGCCGGCAAAATACAAGATGGAGAGACAATCTAGACAAGTTTAGGAGGTATTAGCTCCCCAACACCAATGATGGAGAGTTCTAGCGAATCTAAAGTAAAGTCTGTGTCTAACGATGGACGATAAAATACAGATGAACAACTATCAAGTTTGAATTTCCACAGAAAACAAGCAGGCACAAACTAAGGGTCAATTCAACATGAAAATGATAAACTGAACCCCGTTAAAAACCTATTTCGAGTGAAATTTCAGAAGAAGGTGTCAACATCTATATTTTCACCGCTCAAGCTACATTGGTGCAGTCAATATACGTGACACATACATACATAACCAGCTGGGTCGACTTGATAACTGAAGAAACCTATTTCGACAGTTTTGGTTTACGGTATCTAATAATGATTCCGGTTTCATCTAATTAAAGTATTTTTCATCCAAGCGAAGTGTGTTAGTTTCATTATCTGAACAACACTGATTCACTTCCTAATATGAAATAAGTTATCTTATAATTGAGTCAGATATACGGTACAGTTTTTAATAAGTGTTGCCAATGAAAAACGGGCAGGGACCATTTTTCATGAGTTACAATGACTCACTACTCCTAAGGCTTCGAGCGTCCGTCGTTGGACATGTACCTTCTCCAAGGTATGGCCGTCGCGGAGCCAATACCTACTCATCTAATCTAATTCGTCATACCATTTTATATTTGTCGACCACGGTACAGCATGTAGTCAGGAGAGATCCACATAGTGATGTCCAACGGTCGTAAGCCATTCTAGCAACGTGACCTGCCTATTACTATAAGAGTAATCTAGTGGATTCTACGATACCTTTGCCACTCTTCTGTCGTTCAAAATAGAATGAAAATCAGTTCATATATAGGAACGATAAAGGGAAGATAACTGTGAAAAATGCCAGGATCCGACTGGAAATTTAATTCTCTTCTCCACAAAAATGCTTTATACTCCGAACACTCCATCGAGATTGATTGAAAACTTTTGGAGACATCGTGTGGCGTGGACAAATAGCTACAATGCAGGGGAAGGAAAATCCCTGGATCCGCCCCCAAAATTCAACCAATTTTCCCTTCCCTCATGGTTCACCCTCAACCTAAATGCCTTCATGGTTCATTGAGGACTAAAATGTTGGGAGCCCCGCCCGAGCCCACAGATCACCCGCTAGTCCTATTCAACTAAATCAAGGGACTCCATGTCCTTGAAAGGTCTGCTCACGAACACCACCCAGCAATACCTTTGTTTGCCCTGGGTTGGCTGCAGCACTAAATGTTTGAAAAAGGGGACCCCAAGGAGCCAAACCGCCCGGGCCCAAAATATCAACTTACGCCCCAGTTACCAGGTCATTTTGGAGGGGGGGGATGACTGAATGACCGAAGACGTCCCCTAGCTCTTGTATTCAGCGATTGGCCTTCTATCCATAATGACAGTTCGTTGCACACGTGTTAGGGGAGGAAAGGTTGATTAGTTTGGCCAAGTGAGACCCTTGAAACTCTTGGTTGGTGAGAAACCACTTAGGAAATGAATCAAATTGTCACCGTTCTTCTCATTACTACTTATCAAGTATACAGTGTGAGTGTGTGAGAGAGAGAGTGTGCATGCGTATACGAGTACGAGTGTGCATGCGTATACGAGTACGAGTGTGCATGCGTATACGAGTACGCATGCGTATACGAGTACGAGTGTGCATGCATGTACGAGTACGAGTGTGCATGCGTATACGAGTATGAATGCGTATACGAGTATGAGTGTGCATGCATGTGCGCGTGAGTGTGAGAATGTGTATGTATGAAAGAGAGGGGGGGTATAACTGCACACTGTCAGTGAAGAGTACTGGAAATGGCTGAAGAAATCTTCTATTCCCCAACAAGAAAGGGAGAAATACTCTTCCTCACATATTACCCCCATCAACTGCAAATAACGGAAATATCCTTATATTTTGGTTAGACCAGTTTCGAAACAAGGGTCCGTCAATAAATGCTCGGGTGCCAGAAGTAGTTTTTCCTTGTAAAACTAAAATTGCGAATCTTGTGAAGAAACAGCATTATTGATCGTACGGTTTCAAAAAACAACCCTAAACATCACTATTGTAAACCTACCTGTACCATTGATTAGAATTCAAATAAACGTAACCCAGTGAGAATAAATATGATTTTTGAAAGGTCAGGAACTGTTTGTAATTGTAGTTTATCAATTAGTCCTGAAACTAAATGCTAAAAATTGGGAACCACCAAAATATTTCCTTTATAGAAGGGGCTCTTGAGTTTTCAAAGTCTCGAAGCGACTCGGCTAGGACCACTCAGGAAATGAACGAATCCCCCTTTCATCTTGTTTCTACTTATCAAATGTACAGTCAGTTCTCTGTGTGGGAGTCACAAACAGATACGGGGGAGTGGGTATTTAGAGGCTTTATAGTTGAAGATAAACATCCGCCGTTACTAAACACCAATTTACTTGATGATGATCGTGGGTTCAATCCCTAGGTCATGCAGTGAAAACTTTTCACTCAAGTTAAATGAAAAAGAAAGAAAAAAAAAACACAATCGACATCACAATGACTAATCAATCTGTTGACGTAGCAACCATGTTGCTAAATTCAGCGCGGTTCTGATTTCGTCAGTGAGAAAAAAACGCCTAATTAGCGCGGGCGTGCTCAATCATGTCAGCCATTTTTTTTTAATGTTCATGGCCATTTTTTTTTCACAGTGCGAAATCATTTTTCGAGTTGGCAACACCTGTAGAAACTCTTACAATCTACCAGTTTCCAAAGTTTCAACAGAAAGACAAGAGGACCATAGGTCACCGATTCGGGAGGTTCTCAACTAGAGTCCAAGTTATTCATGTTACGTAAAGCATCAATTTCCTTCAATTGGTAGGATAAAGTGCCATCAAGCCATTACGACAGCATCCATCATACCAGAAACTGAGCCCAGCACGTTGACGCAGTTATCTATATCGCCTTAAATGGAGAAAAAAAATCTAGAGGTATGGATGCACATACGTATCAGAAACAAGATGTAACGTGCCACGAAGTGCACTTGTAACTTGTGACTCAGTAAACGTACTCATTACTTAGTGTTTTATTCCTTCGTTACCAGAATGCACCATAGAATTCCCATATTTAGCCAAAGACGGAGTTATTGTTCGACAGAACAATCCAACTACAATACTAGACTTCTCTGCGTGTGTTTACTCAATGAATTACATCGAAATGACATTCGCCAGATAATACATATATTTATTAATTAGTGCCTAAGACAGTACTGAGAAGAGTTCCAAGTTGTTTGGATCAGCAGTTCCCCAGAAAAAAAATTATAATGGATTTATAGAATATAGATCCTCCCTCATCGATTCTATGAAATATCTCCTTTGACCCCCGCTGCTCCTCGGTATCGAAATAGGCAACACCGAGGAGAAATAACCGAAATATTTCGAAGCCGTAGTTTCGTACGACGGGAAATTGTTTAGCGCGACAATTACGGCAGGTTGCTCTGAACAAAGAAGTCTGGCCCCTTCCAAAGTTACACATTCGGGACTGGAACTGCCCCAGCCATTCCATAGTGTGAGACATCAAAAGTTGATTGGTGAAGAATGACACATGCAGAACCCCAAAATCAGCACGTCCTCCGCCTAGTGCCGTAAGGCATGAAGGGAGACCGTTGCCATAACTATTTATATCACCTTAAATATAGTGCACATGTGTATCAGAGACGTAGACGCAAGATACCCCCACCACCAATATGCATACGTGTGTGCTATTGTGCAGTAAACGTGTCAAACAGTGTGTTGACCTGAAGGCCACGGGGGATGCCGTGGTCTAGGAGATTTATTTTTTTGGCAAGGTCATTTGAACAAAGAAAGAATGAACACAAAATTTGCACAAGGAGTAGGGTTAAAAAAAAATTAGTTAAGCGACTGCTGGAACTTGAGGGCTTGCTGTGTCAGTGGGTGTAGAGATTCGTGTATAAGGCGAGAAATTTTGTTTTAGAATCCAAAATCTAAATTGAGAGAGCGCCGGAGACGGTTGCATGGTACACAAATATGATTGAAAGGACTAAACAATTCTAAAAGTTTTGAAAGGAGAAAAAAAAAAGAAAAAAGCCCGAAGAAGTTCATCCATAAATGTGTCAGGAGTCGGTTATTAAAGTTAAAGTCAATGAGCAAAATAATCTATCTGGCTAGGCTTAGCTTGCCATTATATCAAATATCATGAACGGCCTTAAAAAGTCTTCTTTTTTTTTTAAATCGTAGTCGGGTGGTTTCTCTCTTTCTCATATATATATATATATATATATATATATATATATATATATATATATATATATATATATATATACACACACAGAGGAACACGAAGAGCTGCCTATAAGTTTGGGGTATTTAATCCGCTTGTGCAAACCGCATGTTATTCAAACTAGTTATTTTTAGAGTAATTTTTCATGAACATTGAATATATATATATATATATATATTTTGCTTCATGCTCAATCAGAACTCGGCCCGTTCATTGCAGGTCATTAATAACTATAACCATTTGGGATCACTTCGACATCTCCCTCCTAGACAGGTTTCCATGGGGAGGAGGGTATGAACAAACTAAGGGAAAACCCTTGGGGGACAACACGTTCAAGGCCATAAATCATGGCTGACAACACGTTCCTAGCCATCGTCCTTCCTCTGCTTGCATAGGATCCGCTCTTGGCTATTCGCTGGTTACAATAAATCAACTTCATAACTCTTGAATTCATAGTTAGTCAGTGGGTCCCGCATCGTCATCGACAGTGGACGATGCCTCGAAGCTCGCGTAATGCCTTCTACCAGTCTCTTCGATATCGACCTCCTTCCGATTTGGATCTTCATTTCCTGCAAGCTTATTACGTAGAGTTGATATTCTCTTTTAATAAGTCACGGTCTTGTTGGGGTTTTCTCTTTCATACTGTTGAATGTCGCTAGTTGGAGTCGGATGTCTCTTATTCTCAATCTCATAGGCTGCTTGTAATTGAGCTCACTTACAGCGAGAGAATTAATTCAAGAGTTATTTCCCTTGATTAAAACTTCCACTTTTTTCATGAATTCAAGAGTCAAATTATGAAAACAAAGTGTGATGGATCACTGGATTGAAACTGATACGTCCAAGTCCCGACGGTTATGTTTGGGAACGTCAAAACTAATTAGGTGATAATCAATTTTGTCAAACTCCAGAACTGAAGTTGACTTTTTAAATACCATAACAAGAACAATCCTCACCAAAACTAGACATGCAAAACCCATGCACCCCTACCATGATTTGAGCTCATGACTAACTGATTGCCAGGAGGCAGTCCCACTGACTGACAAGTCTTGGATATCAACGGAAATTCATCACAGGAATGCAAGGGATTTAATTTTAATAGATAAATACATATACATATATATATACATACATACATACATATTTCATGATATGTACAATATACAAACGTTTTAGTAATCATCTTCAGTCGGAATAGAAGTGAGGGTAGAGTTTGGCCATGCAGTAGACAGGCTCGTCAAAATGGATGTTTTCATACGAGTTAAAAACATTTTCAACTTTTTCAATAAAACAAAGCATTCCTGTCCCTTGGACAGCTCTGAGGGGGTTAAGCGTTTAATCTCTCCATAAGTGACAACCCCCGATGGGGTACGACGGCTGGTTCCAGTTTCTGTTGCATGCGTCAGCTTGGAGATGCTTGCAAGTCGGGTCGAGACCAGGACTTCATAACCTCCAATTTCTCAATGACCACCCGCTTGTCAAGATGAAAATCTATCGAATAGATACCTTCATTCAAGTTACAGAGCTTATGAGTTACTCAATTAGCAGCAGAGTTCACAGGGAAATTTGTTCTAAAGAAGAGTTTACCATACTTTTCGCTCATACCGGTAATCGAACCTTCCACGTGTGAGGCAGACGTGCTAACCATCAAACCATCCGAGGGTACGCTTTACAGCAGGGGGGGTGTTTAATGGCCAAAACTCAAAGAAACTAAACTATGGCTGACAGCGCGTTCCAAGTCGTTTGCTTGTCACAAAAGAACAACTTTTCAAGTGTGAATCAAAGTATGACGAGCGTAATATAACACTGGAAAAGACCCGACAGATATTTTTGCAAATGTCAAGACAAATCTGGCATTAATGCATAAACAATTTTTTTTTTCATTCATAAGAATGGAAAATATTTTCAACTTGGCCGACAAAAATGAAACATTTTTCCTCCTTAGAATTTTCAATAGCGAAAACTCAAAGGAGAGTAACCATGGCTGACAATACGTTCCAAGTCGTTGCCAGATATTCGCTTGGTGCAGAGAATGCCCGCCCTCCGTTGCGTTCCAGTGGTTCTCAAACTTATATTATCACATGACCCTTTTCCCCTCCCTTTAAAAAAATATTTTAAAAATGCTGACCCCATAACTATATTCAACGAGCAACTCCTAATATGAATTTAAAAAGACATTATACAAAAACAGAAAACTATTTGAGAGAGAGAAATTATTCATATAACAAACATATAATGAATGAAACTTCTTTTTAAAAAAAAAAAATCCTTGCTTCGCTTAACTTGTTATTTTGCAAATGGTGAACACTTTTCTATACAGAATTTTTAGTAAATTTTATCTCGGCCTTGCTGTTGTTGTCGAGAGGAAATCAGAGAGTGATACGTTACACAAAATAACTTCATAACAATAAAACAGCTTCTCAAGTGTGTAGCTATGCGAGACAAGTGGAACCGACAAGATATACTAAGAAATGTCAAAACATATTTGGTGACAACGAATTCAACGATCAGATCACCGTAGCCCCAGAAGTGTACCGTCCAACCAACTAATAGAGAGCCCGTCCCTAACTATCTCCGTGCCTCGGCGTCTCCAGGCACTCCTGGTGATATTTTTGGTGTTTGGTGTTCGAATGAGTAAATTCACCACTACACACCATCAAGAAAGTTTAGTTTGTTTTGTATTTTCGAAAAAGTGCTTGGGGGGGGGGTCTCCAGGGTCATTTCACGACCAACAATACCAAAATCTCGTGCTGGTACATTTTTAAAAAAGATAATTCTATCTAGATAATTTGTTCTGTTACACGCGCTGTCTATAGTGATTCATTAACAGATAATGTATATATTTCAGTGAACGATAACTTCGTCAGTGAAGTAGAGCAATTCTCCCTCTCCGACTGGTTAAGGGATGGGAAGGGCTGAGAGAGCTAATGACTGACAGCCCGATCCAAAAAGACATTCTTCCTCTGCTTTTGGAGGGCCCATAGTCGGCTATTCCCTTGTTACCACTAAACAGCCGTTTCAAAATATGAAGCTATGCGAGATAGGTATGCTAGGAAATACCATGAAGAATTTGGCGATAAAACATTTAAAAAGCATATGAATTCATTAAGACTGGTCTGGTGGAGTAGGGAGGATGTTTAATTGCCAAGACTGAGAACACATGGTTGACAAAACGTTCCAGGCCGTTGCCAGCAATTAGCTTGTTAACGGCTTTTTGGAGTACGAACCAAAGTGTGACGTGAAATTAAACACTGGACTGGACCTGATACGCAAAAGGTCCCGACAAGTATCCTTGAAAATGTCGAAATAGATCTGGCGATAATGAATTCAAAACTGTAAGTATTCATTTGGGTAAACTACAACTTGGTCAATAGATAAAAAAAATGAAAAACATTTCTCCTTCTCCGAATAGTTTAGGGGTTGGCAGGCTGTTTAATTGCCAAAAATTGGGGGAGATAACGCATGACTGACAACACGTTCCAAGCCATTGCCAGCCATCAGCTAATTACAACAAAACAATGTATGAAGTGATGAAGATGATGAGATAGCCGATACGGAAAACATACTGATAGGTATGTTTGGTATTTATGGGGAGTGAGAGATACTGTATCAATACTTTCACAAATGTGTATTCATACGAGTGGGGACCACCATATTTAATTTTGTCAATGAATCAAAACGTTTCTCTCACTTAGACTGCTTTCGTAGAAGAGGTTCCTATTTAACCAATCGCTTGCGAGTACAGAACGTGACACAAGGTCGATTACCCTCACACGCGAACACGTTGGGCAGGAGCTTCTGTCCTCGAACAAGTACTCCTCTGTTCTCACAACTCATGTTGAAAGTGAAATAGTAGCGCTTAGTCACAGGGGCGAACCCTGAACCCTCGGATCCAGACGGACACAGGGCAATGCCAGGGGCAACGTATCTGCATCCGTCTGGTCAGAAATGATCTTCCAAATATGAATTTGTATGATCGCAGGGCAGGGGGGGATTTAATAGCCATAAGATAAGGAGAAGGTGATTTCTAAATGGTAACATTGGAGGGGGGATGTTAAACCGATTCGTCATCTGGATTTTAAAACCGAGTATAACAACTCTTCAACAAAGTTAGTTGTTATGCTGATTAACATATCAAGGGTTGACAACCCCTACGCGATACGTTTTGCGACAAAAAAAAAAGTTTAAGAAATAACAGTCTTTATTTTCGAGTGACCAAAGATATCCTACGCTTACAAAACAGGAAAAGTTCGTTCATGTGAATTCGTCGAAACAAGCGACGAAAATAAGAAAGAAAAACTAGTCGAAATTTAATAATAATGAAAAAATCTTCAGATAACTCTCTAGACTTCAACTGAACACAATATCCCAATATCAGTGTTGCCAACTCTCATAAAATATTAGATTGACGGCCAAAAAAGCTGGAAAATTTCTTTGAAAAAACGTCAAAAATGGTCAAAATGAAATTTAAAAAAAAAAAAAAAAAAAAAAAAAAGCTGAAAATAATCGTCCAAAAATGGTCCAAAACGCCCGCGCAAATCAAGCGATTTCCACGCTGCAAGACAAGAAACGGGCTAGATTTAGCGCAAACGGTGCTAAAATGGCAACAATGCCCCCAAAACTGTTTTACAGCTCGAAATTCAATGAGAAAAAGATGAAAGGGAAAAACTGCTTCCCTCTTAGAGAAATACCGAGAGAGGAAAATGCGCATGCCCCCCCCCCCACACACACACACACTCCACGAGGGCCCGACAGCCACAGATCCGAGACAACCCATTCCATTGGCTCATCAGACAAGAGTCAGTAAGTCCGTCCCCTTTTCTTTATTTGGGATGCCTTCTCTTCCTCAACAGCTTATCACAACATGACAGTTCCAGAAACTTCGAAGAAGGGGAGGCAAGTGGGGAGGAGAGGAGCACAAGGTGGACCGGGAGATGGGAATATTTACGAAAACCTCCAGGCATCAAGTATGAATTCAAGACAAAGATTCAATGGTGCTTGATATCAAAAACCGACATCTCTCATATCTGCCATTTGCAGGGAGGGTATATGCCAACGTGGGGAGGGAGCAAATAAATTGAGCTAAGAAATAGATAGATAAAAACAAACAAGTACATGAAAGGAGATGGAAAAATACGGGGTCAAAAACGTCCAACACTCAACATTATTCGTTAGCACTAATATCAATATCTTATTGTTCGTGTGTATAACACGCCTTTTTACATATTTCCAAGACTTGTATTCAGGGCTGCGTTTTATACACAATTTATTCACTTCGATATCAAGCACATTTCAGTTTTATTCACCGCACTCCCGTTTTCAAAAAAAAAAAAAAAAAAAAAAAAAAAAGATATGAATTATATACGATCTTATTTTTAGTTGATACAAACCGAGTGAAATGTCAAATGAAGCAGCAACAAATTCTGAAAAGTCAGTGCAAGTTACACATGAACAATACTTTCTCATGATTCCAGAGCCCATAATTAGGGGCTATTACATACGAATGATTACGATATTTATAGAGGCATGAACAGCTCGAGTGCCCCCCCCCCCTCTCTCAGCAGAGAGCGAGAGAAAAATCCCAAGTGATTGTATATAGGGACCACATAGTTACAATATTCAATATTCCGATAAACCAAGCGTCTGTTCGCCTGTCAGTCACTCTTAAAATCATTTTATTCGGAAGGGGTGGGGTAGAGGAAATGTTCCGAGAATGGAATCGGAACGCCAAGACCGCGAAGGAAGCGGGAGTAGGGGTTCACAAAACGGTAGTGGTGAAACAAAGATATTCGCTAAAAGCAAACGACTGGACTCAATCGAGAAAAGAATGCCCCAAATGAGGTAGAATTGAACTAGCTTTCTAGAGCCTGTAACAAGATTTGGTTTAGTGCAGGGGATGGCGAGTTCTTTCAGATGCAAAAGAGCTCTAGATTTCCACCCTCGAATATACTCTTAGAAAAGCCACGGGTATTCTATAATCTGCGAGATTGAAACAATTTTATTTTACGAAGGCAAAGAAGAAAAGTTCGTCTGCCATAACGCGTAGTGTATCACTGCTTTCAATTGCAGGAAGGCAGTGGAAATACTTCCAGGGATTCTACTGAACAAGCAAATTCTAAGTCATGCCACAGATCATCTTCCGGAGAGCCATTGTGGTTTTAGTGCTAATTAAATCACATACGACATGGTTTTTATCTTGAAACATATCCAGGAAAAGCGTTCGCAACGAAACAAGGTTTATACATCACCTTGTGACTTGACAAAGGCATTTAACACAGTAAGTAGACTATGAAAATTTCAGACAAGCTTGGTTGCCCACGGATATTTCTTACTATGATTATTCAATTCCATGAGGCACGGCTCGGTCAAGTCAGATATGACAGACACTTCTCAAATCCCTTTTTAATTGGTAACGGCGTGAAGCAGGGTTATGTTCTAGCTCACACACCATTTTTAATATTCTTTAGCGTAATGCTGAGACAGGCTCCACAGGATATTGATGGTGAAGATGATGGCAACCACACACGAACAAAATTGGAAACGTTCAATAATTTTTTTCTAATATTTTCCTTCATCTTATTTTTTTTTTTTTGATTTGTAATAACTTAACCCAGACCGTCGATCTACAGCAATGAGTAAACTATTTGGAGTGATATATATATATATATATATATTATATATTATATATATATATATATATATCTCATCTACAGACACTATAGTTGAGGTAATGATATATTTTCTCGTTATCTGCTGCCTAGTCACATTAGAGAAAAACATCTACATTGAGGTCAAAGGTTTTCTTGGGGAAAATGTTATAGTTAGTATATCAAAGAATTTCTAAGCAGATACTACTAAACAACATCCATTTGTAAATCAGAATCATAGATGTCTACATAATCTTCACAACGCCCGATCGAGAAGTTCAAACACCCCCTTATGGTCTCAAGTCACCACAGTTCCCTCCTGAAACAATCCTTCACTCCTACAGGGCGCTGGCACCCACGTTGAGAACCACTGGTCTATCGTCTATAGACTTGAAATACTTACTTTCCCTCGCAAAGACCCAGAGTCAGATAATTAGTCCAAACGAGATCTTCCTGTCTTGTATCAAATCTAGAGCAAAGAAATGCCTACAGTAACATTCATAACACAGGAAACTGAAAATGTCTCGATTGCAAGCACTTTGCTATCAATTTTGGCGTGTGACATTTAACAAATAGCCCTCTATTTATCAAGTTGGAGAGGTATTGCTAGATTTAAAAATAAACATTCTGTAATTACCCTGCTGGACAAGGGCTTAGTTTATACTTAGCAGCAACCTTATATTAATTTCAAAGAGTTGGTTTGTTCAGAATTATATTAGTAGAAGAAAGGATTCAAGAGAGTGAGGGGGAATTTAACAAGTTGAAAATACCAATATCCTCATCCTTGGTGTCTTTATTACTACATTCCAGACTGGTACATCCTCGCTTGTATTACTTGAGATCATAGGCGAAATAGTGGCCGCCAAAAGTAAGACGGTGTAGTTATCTGAATAGATTAAGATTGTTCTGGTACCGTGAGATTCACAAGTGAAAAAAAATCAACAAGCCATTGGGATATGCCCAACGACAGACACCGAACAATGCATGCCTGATCTTCGGATCATCTGATGAAAGCTTTGAAGGCCTTGATGTTATAACCTTAGCAGTACCTCACACATACAACTATTGGTCTGCGATCAAAGTAAGTATTTATTAATTTCTCGGGAAGTCAATTCTATTATTTATATTGTAAAATTGCGATTGTTTTGGCTACGTAAATCAATGATATGACAAAACGTAATTCGTACGTCTAGAATTGAGAATAATAATGCTTTCTGTTACGCGATCGATATTTTCGAAGTGAATGTGCGACTTGAATGAAGATGAAAATGCCTCGTGTGGCCGACTCGATCAAAAAGTGTGTCCATGCCTGATCTAGATAAATGATGATATTGTCTGATCCAACGTCTCAGTTATCTGAGATTCGAAGAACCTTTGCTGACCCTCATGGGTGTCAGTTGGGGATGAAAAGGGGACATGAACCCACTCCTGGATTAAACTGTCTTACAGAGAGCGAATCGGTTCGGAGCTAGGAACCTCACAGAAGCTGGGTATCAAGGGGTCACTAAGAAGAGTGGCTGCTCAAAACGATCACGATTTAGGTACTATCTAGTCCCTTACTAAACAGCCAACATTTGGATATATTCCTTGTCCTCCCTCCCAATATATATATACATATATATATATATATATATATATATATATATATATATATATATATATATATATATATGTGTGTGTGTGTGTGTGTCCTTTTCCCTTCCCTCGAAAAATGGCAGTGGGCTCCCATGCAGACACAGACAATCGAGATCCCAAAAGTAGGAGTCATTTTCTTGATTTAATTGACGGCAGGTGCAAAAAGGTTTATTTCTTCTGTGTTTTTATTTTTCCAACAGAGATCAGGTAGGTAAGAGAATTCCTTATTTTAGCAATATTCATCAAGATGTATTCCTGACACTACCTCTTCAAGCAACGGAGATGAGCTCTCTATGGTCTTCAGGAGTCTCAGCTTCATGTACTGAGGAAAACAATACACATGCCAAGAAAAGCTGATAATTACATTGATCGATAAGTGATAGAAACTACAACGATGAAGATTCTATTTCTATCAATATTCGGACCATCCTCATCTTGGTTGTTTTTCATACGTTTCAGCCGTTGCACTCTACGGCCTTCGTCAGGTATCATCTGGTAGATTTGGGAAGTAACGAACCAAACCTTTTATTTATCTGACGGGGGTATATTGACCGTACTCCCCTCTTAGCATTAGTAGTATTGTTATATTGTCTCACACTAGGATCGAACCTAGAACCATCAGATTACTTTACAGTAATTTGTCTGATGCTGTAACCACTGTGCTATGTGTCCATGAAAAACAACCAAGATGAGGATGGTCCGAATATCAATAGAAATAATAATACCTCATCTCAAAAATTCTGAGATATGAAGATTCTAGTCCGAATATTTCATGGAATAAAGACGAAGATTCATATGAGAACACCAAAAAATATAACGAGAAAAATATCAAGGGCGAGAATATTCGACCTACAAACAATGAATTTGTGGGCAGTCTTGATGCAACTTGGCATCTAATCAGAATGAATCTTACGGCGCATGGATGAGCAGACCCCCCCAATCGTAGGCTCACTCCGTCCGAAGCGAGACATCACTGCGTGAGCTCGTGTACTATAAACCAAGCCTACTCATTTTTCAATCAATCTCCCCTGATGTTACTCAGTCGGTAATAAGACAATGAGTGAAATTGTGTATTGCATGACTTCTGCATTCACGAACGGTATTTTTCACGTGACGTGAGGTAGGGTGGGGTTCAGGCAAAACATCGCTGAACCCCAGTCTATCATCCCCTTACACACGCACAGACATACCTACAGTCCAGATTTGGCTCTTAACGACTTCTGGTTTTTCGAAAAGTAAAATCAAGATCGTAAATGAGATTAAGGAGAATGCGACGAGGCAGCTGATGGTGATCCGAAAAGAGGATTTCGCAGGTTATTTTGAATTGTAGAAAGGACGCTAGGATAAGTAGGTGAGGTTTTAAGGGGAATACTTTGAAGGGGTACCAAAGCACCATTGCCCTATTTCTTCGTTAATAATAAATGGCTGGACAATTTCTGAACACACTTGATATGCAATAGTATTCAAATCTTCACAAAGAAGAAACCTCTTTCCATCTCATTTTTCTCCCCTTCGTGACAAATCAAACGTATCATTGACAGATTCATAGCTGAGGGAGGAGGAAAAGGGCGGTTATCTGAAAACGCCTCGGGTTACCTAATGGAGAGAGACCCCCCCCCCCAAAGGCTTTATAATAAGTATTTCCCCAGCAGCATTTCTATTGACATTATGCAATAACAAGGATATATTTGTACATACATAAATTGCATTAATAATTATTCAGCCTTTGGAGTTGTTTTTCAGACAATTTACCGATAGCACAGGTCTATTCAGGACGGATTTTCTTTCCTATCAAATATCACTAAATGTTGGAGGGGGCCGGCCCTCAAGAAACCAAGCACCGCCTGGGGCCCCCCTTATCACCTAGCTCTCCCAAGCCACGTGCTGATCTTAGTCAGATCTACCAAGGGTTTTATGGGGTTTTTTTTTTTGCTTTTTGTCTATTTTTGCATGTTAGTGGAAAGATATGGAACTGCGAATTAGTGCTGCTCTACAACGAACAGTAATTATGAAATTTAAAACTAAAGACAGCGGGTAATTAATTCTTCGGCATTCAAGAGTCGGTTATTCTTCTTGGTATTCAGCCAAGATTGTCTGCCAGACGAAATGGCATCCGTATCAAGTTATGGGATAATTGCAGTAATTGGGGAGGCCTATGGTGGTGTCATTATCTTCAACTTAGAAAATGAAATCAGTTGGCCAAGTTCGAACACAGCCGGAGACTCTTAACAGAATTTTTGACTTGTCTTTTTAGATGCATCAAACGTTTCCATAAGTCGCTTTGCACCCACCCACCCCTCGGGTAAACTGAGGTCATTTCTCTAAATAAATTCTAATGATAGATATAAGATGACATCATCAGTGTTTACAAGCATGGGATTATAGATTAGGATTGTTTTCTTCGGATTAGGTGATTTATAGTTCTCCTTCTGGGTATCCTTATCTGCGGTTTCCATTTCAGCGGTCACTCATAATATATCTGTGTAGTTTAATACCCGAGATATTCATGACCGCGGATAATTTATTTTGCCAAATTTTGCCTTTCGGCTTCCTGAAAAATAATGAAATAGAATCGGAAACGAAATGTTATGTTCATATGTTACAGTACCAGATTACGATTTTTGTAGGTCTCTTGACTACAGGTACCCTGACGCCCCGGTAATATTTTCAAATGAATAGAAAAATCTGGCGTAAAATTAGATTCGTTTTTACAACTAAAATTCAAGCATTCGCATGATTCCTAAGAAACAAATTTCTTACTAATTTATATCAATAAATTGTAGTAAACAGTCATGGAGATATGTACCCAGTGCAGTGTTTTTTATCGGTGTGCTTATAACAAATATACATTCCATGTATTAATAAGGCCTTTCCTCAAATATTGCCCTTTGATACAGAATCAACGTATGATGAAAAAAAAAACTTATCACCTTATTTCTGATGGTGGAGGTTCCTGGGTTGCAGCCCCCAAAGCCCATTTCTTAATAATGTAATGTTTCCGTAGCGAAACTATGCATGTCTGGCCCAAGGATCAAATCATCCGATAAAAGCTTCGAAATCCCTCCAGTTTTTGTCTTGGTTACTCCAAAACCGAGCACTGTTTTTATTAGTATGTAAACAAGTGCGGAGTTGTGGGGGCACTACAGATGATTCCATCATTAGTGTGTCAAGGGCGAGATAGCCTGACAGAGCTCATGCCTGTTCAGATGAGTTTGGAATCAAGAATTTCTGTCTCTCTAACTGGTTGCTTACCATAGCTAGAGATCCTAATCGATTCATGCCTTTCTATAGACCATTAACACGAAGTAAACACAAACTGTCTCAGTTCCTGTGCCGCTAATCGTTCGGCCACTCCGCACCAGTCGGAAATCATTAACAATAACTGTCACCAAAGGTTTCTTCAGTTTTCATCTTGGTCTCGCTGGCTACACACACACATTATATATATATATATATATATATATACACACATACACGCATGCATTTCGGATATAGACCACGCCCATGGGGCTCCAAAAAATATTTTTTTAAATTCTCAATTCAACACTCAATGTTTTTGGGGGGGAGGGGGGGTCTATTTGCAATGTAAGTTCATGCTAATTTGATCCCTTAGTTCGTGACTGGTAGCATTCACGTTTTTTTATTGATCATTGCTCAACAAAAGCGGGAAAATTAACTTATTGATGAAGCACCCCTTTTTTTCTGATTTTGTAATTGTTCACTCATATCACGACATGTTTCCAAAAGACATTGGCCAAGGGACTGTTTCTATTGTATGACTAACCAGACTTGTTTATCGGTTCAAGTAATCTGTTTGCTAATTGGAAAGCTGTAATAAAATAAATCAGACCAAATTGAAAGCCATTTGTTTACAAGAAAAAGCTAATCAATTCTCCTCCCCACTACGCCCCGCCTCGTTAATCAGGAGAGAAATCTAATTCCTCATTTTACCAGACACTTATAGCCCCGGGTCTCTCTTGCACTGGCTTATCCAGGACTGGAAGGGGATATGCTCTAAAGCAGGGATCAGCAACTTTTTTCTGTAATGGTTCACTTTTCATTTTTTTTTTTTTTCAATTTGGCCCACACGTACATTATAGCATATCTGACATACAAAACTTTTCCCCTCGAGGCCTGTAAATAATACAAGGAAAAAGAATAAAAAATTCTGCATTAAGTATTCGTATTTATTTATTTATACAGGGATTACTGTTTAAAATTTCATCGAAATCCGCCAATTGGTTAATTTTGCTAGAACTTCGAAATTTGAGTGTTTCAACACACATTACGATACCGATTTGTCAAAAATTCGTGGACATTTCAATCATCAGTCTTTTATCGTCCATCGTTGGACATAGACCTTCCACAGGATTCGCCTCAATTCTCTATCATGGGCGTCGCAGAGCCAGTATTTTCTAAATTTGTCCCGTTCATTTCTGGAAATTCGGATTTAGTTATTCATAATCAGTATTTCATCGTCTGTCGTTTGACACAGACGTTCCCTTAGATTCGCCAGAACTATCGATCACTGGTGTTGCGGAGCTAATTCTTTCTAAACTCCTCCCCACTGTCTGAATTGTCTCTCCATCTTGTATTCTGTCGGCCTCGGTTTCGCATGTGATCTGAGGACCTATGTGGTGAGTCGTGATGTCCATCAGTTGTCTGCCATTCTTGCAACATGGCCGGCCCATTGCCATTCAAGTTTCTAGATAGATTCTATGTTGTCTCAGACTCCCATTTTCTTTAGGATATACTGAGCTGTCCTGTGATCTCTCCAAGTGAGGTTGAGCATGATTCTTTCATGCACGCGTTACATTATTCACAGTTTGCAGGTCTAAGTGAACAAATTATACAATGCAAGACTCATGTAAGCAAAAATTTACTTCGCTTACGCCTTGGGTCGGCTTTAGTTCAGAGAGAACAGGAGAACTGGGAGGGGGTACAGCAGATGCATTACCTCGGGGCTCAGGGGGTCGTGGGGACCAGATAGTTTCTGGAGAGGTGTTGTGTACCGAAACTTTCAAGTTGATGTGATAGGTACATCAATGAATTAGACAATCCTTCACTGGTGAGTGAACACAGCATAGCGTGCTAAAAAGGTTAAAGCAGATGGAAACCGGGTGGCCAAAGGACGAGGGTGATTGTGAACAGTTGGTAGGGGCGATAACAGTTTTGCACCGGCTTATAAAATTCTTCCCGGAGGCTCTGGCTAGAATCACACTGAATTTTGAAATTAAATTAATTAAGAAGCCAAAGATTAAAACAAATGTGGCCTTGAATCTCGAATAATTTATTTGCATTGGAAGATCAAATGACTAAACATTTGTAACGTAAGTAAAATGTTTTCTTGCCGAGTGGAAATCTAGGACTGTACGGAGTACGTTCAATGTTCTGTATAAGAAACGATCACAGAGTGTTGCGCAGGACAAGACTGTCTTTTGACGTTGGTCGACGCACCCCAAGGCGTGAGATGTGCAATATCTTCTGTCGCATTCTAGACTGTCTCGGTGTAAAGCCTGGGTAGGAGAGTGTCATACTAATCTGAGCAGACCTAGAATTGCCTATATGAAGTTGTGCTCACATCTGTTCCTGAACCGTGGGCTAGGAGGAGATGACTCCAAGAAGACCTGTTCCCCATTTGAGATGGGCACTTCCTTGGTTTCTACCTGCGGATAGTAAAACCGTTGCTTCGGCATCTGGGTATTACGAGCTATAACCAACTACGACAGCCGTTCAAGTGAATTATACAAGTGTCTAGGAAATGACCAATCTTGCCTGACAAATATGAAAGATCTTGCTGTAACAGGGACCAGAGGAGATGGTGCAACAGGGAGGTGGTCAGCAACGATAAGCAATGGGCAAGCCAATGACTTCGACAAGTACCAAAAATTCAGCTACTTTTTTTTTTTTAAAATAACCTGGAGTATTATGTACCAAAACGAAGTCCCGATACTTTAGTACCAAAATTTAATTCGGCAGCTAAATGTTTGGCATTTTAATTTCAGTCTGGTGCTACTCTTTATACCACCCACATAAGCCACTTCCACCAGCGAACCCTTGGGGGGAAAGTGATACGTGACGAGAAGAAAAAAAAAACAAAAAAAAACATTGAAAACTTCGGAGGCATAGGTTTTTTTTCAAGGGTTCGCTGCGGGGGGGGGGGTGATGTGGGTGGTATAAAAAAAAAAGTAACGCCCTTCTAAATCATACAAAATAGGGAAAGGCCTACAGTTTTATTTCCTGCCTTGCCCCCAACCAAAGACATAGGCAAAACCCATTCATAGCAATTAAATATTTCTTTTTCATCTTACATACAGGTATGTCAAATAGAAACGGGAATCGGAAATTCGTTATCATCACAAACCTCTGCATGAAAGCCTTTTTTTAAATTACATTCCTTTCACTTCCCGTATTCTAATGCAATAGCCTTCAAGATTTCTTGAACTTTTATTTAAAGAAAAGGAAAGAATGTTAACTTTAAAATTGTCATACAAAATTAATGTTGTATTTCCCGGGACGGGCAAGTGTCTCCTGTCCCAAGAAGATTCACTTAGAACAGGATCTTTGTTCCATATTGGGGAGCGGGGGGGGTCTGTTTGCATCTTGTAATTTACAACAGGGGGTGGGTGAGAACCCGGTAGGCCATTAAAATGTCACAGGAAATAAGCCAAATGGAATATATGAGAGAGACAGAGAGACAGAGAGAAAAGAGAGGGATAAAAAAGAAAGTAGATATGCAAATGATCACGAAAGTTTACAGTAGATGATTACCTTGTTTCTGTTGTAGTAGCAGACTACCTGTCAAAAATTACAGGATTATGTATGCACAAATTCCACCTCGAACCAGGGTATCTGTGCAGTGTGCCTAACATCAAAGTGTCATCCTTCGGCCCTCTACCAAGGATTAGAGTGTAATATCGATGTGCTTATTGAAAAGCGTTTCATATTATATATATATATATATATATGTATATATATTCACTAGAAAAAAGTGATGGAATTTACTACGTTGTCAATGGATAGATTGATATTCGGAATATTTCAAATTTTCAAAACTTCTTACTGACATATGTCAGTCTCACTATCTCCCTCTCTTAAATCAGCTTCAAAAAAGAGGAAGACTGATTTTTTCCTACAAAACTTATATGTACACACAAACAGTGTGTACATGTCAGCTACAGCAATCAGTCACACGTTAGCTGCTGGCCATATCAGTCTCTCTTCCTTCAAAGAAAGGAAAACACCATGATGTGACCGGACAAACACATTATATATAAAGAAATGGATATACGATCGAACAGAATATAAAAGCATTATTCTTATTTGGATCCAAACCAGCATCCTGGTATCACATGGCCAATACACCCGTTGGCTAAGCCAGTGTAAATGGAATAAACAATTCAAGAAATGAGACATTGCAGATTTATACAAGGAAGAGATGCAAATCCTACAATTCCTTCAAGACACACTAGTAAGGAACAACGAAGTTTTTTTTTCTCCCTCCAAGCCCCCACTCTCTCAAAAAAATTTGTGGACTGACCGATTATCAAGAATATTTGTAGCCCCCTGTTAGTCCCGACTAGGACAGAATGAGCCATAAGGTCCAGTAGGAAGCAGGAACTCTCATGCGTATGTGTGGGTGGTTATAGTGATAATCCTGTTCCCTCTGCAAATCTATTTCTGGGATGCCTCAGGCATTAAGTGCAATTGGGAGGGGCAATCTGGAGAACCCTGTCTCTTAATTCTGGTAAGAAACAGCAAATACGATACAAAAATTGACGACGAAGAAAAAAAAAAAAAAAAAAAATTGCAAGCAAGAAAATCTTTGCTAAAAGAGAAAAAAAAAAAAAAATTCTGCCAATTTCAGCACAAGAACAAGTGGAGTACTCTCACCGAAGATCAAACTCATCACACTATCAGTAATGCTCTACTATACCAACTCATTGATCAATGCGACAGTAATGTTATTTTCCTAAGTTTGGCACAAGGCTCAAACTCACTACATAAATAGCTGATACTTCAGCATAACATGATAATCCATGGCTAGCATACCTCTAGCAGAAAAATGGAAAAGGTTAGCTGCTCTTATTAGAACTATTAATCACTAACCATTTCTCAATTCAGTTGCTTTTTATAGCAACTATTCAGACTGTCAGTCAACAGTAAGGTTGCCAGTTTTCTTTGGCTGCGCAAGGCTAAATTTGTATGGTGTTGTGATCAAAATAAGTAGCTTCAGTACCAAAATAATCAAATGACTCAAAATCCATCAATGAATGAAACCTGCAGGAACAATGAACAAAAATACATATTTTTTTCCACCAACTGTTCATTTGTATATATGTCATTTTCCTTCAGTACCAAATAGCTTTGATCAGTACCAAACTTGCCACAATTTCACTCTTGAAAATAACTGAATGGCAACCCCTTTTTTTTGTTAATTTATTCTCCATGTATATTTATGTCATATCATCTGTGAGTAAGGGATAGTCCATTTGACCTCAGTACCAAATCTTCATTTTGGGAACTGAATAGTTTTGATCAGAACCAAATTTGCTAGTCAAGATTTCAAATGAAGTCCTAGATTGGCCATCAGTCACTAAAAATGTTGCTTTGGGCTAAATGTAGACACACAGGTCTATGGTTGCCCATATGTGCCATAAATGTTGGTAAAGCCATCATTCAACCAATGTAATGAAGTGCTCCATGTCTGAATTAAAATGTCCCACTAGATTTCTAAAAAAAGGATTTGGGACATATATATCCCAGCAGTCATAGAAACTTGGGGGATATTTTCTGGTTTAATTACAGACTCCAGACATTTGATATATTTTAATATTCTAGAGGAAAAAATCTTTTTCAGTAAAGGATTTATTATGGATTTTCCAATTAGAAATTTCTATACTTGAATCAAGACACCATTAAAATTGCTGGTTATTATTTGCAGCAGATTGAGTGGAAATTCAAAGGTGTATTCATAATTTAGGATTAAAATGTTGAAGCAATTAATAATTATATCAATGCTGAAAATGATGATTATTATAATAAAAAAATGAAAATTAAATCCTCATTCAGTGCTTGGAGCAGTGGCTTCAGAAGTGACATTCTTGGAGAACCATATCTCTATATAAAGAATTTGGCATGAGCCAGTCTCTTATGAAAAACATTTCTCTTAGGGGGAAAAAGCCAACAATTGAAGTCTTGCATAGGTATTCCTCTTCAATTCAAATTCCTGCAGTTCTGTGGGTAAGGAATAAATTTCAAGATCAAGACCAATGAAAAAGTCGAAGAAACTGAAATAATGACAGATATTCAGCAAGCTTAGACCAGTGTTTCTTGAACTTATGAATGAAACTAAAGTAGTGAAAGAATGATGAAGCACTTGATTTACTCCTTTTAATGAAGTTATACACATGAAGAAGGCCATAGAATGGGTCAGCCAAAATAGGAACAACATAAGGGATTACTTCAATTGTCTCAACAACTCATTGAATGATGATGATGATTTCTCTAAATTCAAGACAACAGATCTGGTTAGTTACTCAAAAGAAACAATCACATAACCAATGTCTTTACATACATATATATACATAGACAGCCAGACCAACTTAAAAATCCAAGAAACCTGTGTTGACAGTTTTGGTTGATGGTTTCTAATATCTGTACCTCTGGAAGGTTTAAGGTGGTGGTGGTGGTGGTTAGAAGAAAGCGAAAAAAGGCTTCACAAGGATAGTCGTGTTCACAAAAACAAGACTGAAAAATCCTAGAAATGTAATGGTTTTCTTCCATGCTCAGGACCACTAGTTTTCAAGGAAAAAAAAAATAAGCAAGAAATTTGTCTTGAAAATTAATTTCAAAAGTTGTTAAAATTTCATAAAATCACATTAGATCCTATTGACACTAATAAGTATTATTTATGTGAGTACTGGGTGTTTCAAAAACATTGTAAGATTATACATATGCTTCCCTGGTCCCCTCTCACCCAAAGGACATTTGATATAAAAAATTTTAAAAAATGAAATGGTAGTCAGTTTCCTTGAAAAAATATTGATAAGCTTAGCTCACCTTCCATAAAATTAATCTCTTTCACAAAATTTATGAACTTAAGCAGAACTGGATGATAATTTCAATGATAAACCAGTCTTGAATTAATGGTAGACACTATCAAATAGAATAAGATACTTTGCAGAACTTATCTAGATAAATGAGAAGCATTTCTTGAAGTTTAGAGCAAAATATCAAATGTCAATTGGTGAATAAAGATGCTGGTTGATGGGAATACTGGTGCTTATAGTGTCAAATATCAAGACATGGACCACTAATTGTTTAAAAAAAAAAAAAATATTCATTAAATGAAGCAGGAGTCAGGAGCCTTTTTCACACACGTGTAACATTTTAGTGGAACCTTTAGTTGTGAGAAGCTGCTCCAGTAGGACAGATATTTGCTGAGTCAAGACCATTGATTCTTGAATTCTTGAATGTAATGAAGATATTTTGTGGTAAATGCACACATGAAGAGAACAATTTCAAAGAATCCAGTTCCAAGAATACTATTCAGTAACTTCATGTAAACAAGAAAAATTCCAACGTTTAAGTTATTTGACTTCCAAGTTTTCTTGACATATTTTTAGAAGGTTCGAAAAACATAAATAAACACTTGAAAAAATGAGTTAATTTAAGCTCTTGGCTTCTGATACAGAATGAATCAAAATTAGAGAAGAAGGAAAAAACAGAAGGGAAATTAATTCATTGGTGAATGAGATATTATCATAAAGACTTGAGGCTGAAATAGCTCAACACCACATCCGGCTTTGAGTTCAATTCATGTCAGGATAAATTTTTTTTAAATATAGCATGTGAACTAGAAATGAAAAAAAAAAAACCCGAACAAATCAGGTTTATTTGGAATTACAGTGACATCATTCTTTCCAATTACTTCCTGACTCAAGCAACATCAAGTACGAGCATTTATTTCATACGAATGGGTGGGAAAGCTTCGAAGGGATGGAGTTAGGTATTTGATGCTTTGATCCGTGATTCAATGACAGCGATCATCAGTATAGATGGTAAGGCTAGTGGGAATGTTCAGAAACAAAGAAACTTAGATGAGGGTGATTGAAGTCCTGAGGTAAATACTTGATAGTGACTGACTGAGTAACATAGAGAAGCACCAGTTCGAGAGGGGGGCACAGAACCCCAGCTGGGGAACACTCAGGCAGGACCAAATCCACTGCAGTAAGACTAATAGAACACAAGACTAGTCTATCAATAATCCTCCCATGGATTCTCAACCTGGAACAAGTGCTCCAAGGTGCTTATTGCCATTCCTTGCCACTAATCTATTTTGGAGAAAAAAAAATTCTCAAGACCTCCCCTATTCTTAGGTACCCCCCCCCCCCCAATTAATTTCAGTGAGTCAATCTCTTTTGTATCCCTCCTGAAAGTTTTGGTAAGGGGGGGGGGACTACAGATTTGTCAAAATTTTCGCCATCAGATGACAGCTATTAAACAATGCAAGGGGGGAGAACTTGGTTAACCAAGTTCAATGGTATGAGCTAATTTCAGCTATTTCTCACCACCAAGAGATTTTCCAGATCAATCATTATTCAAAAATGAAAGTATTTTGTTCCTGTCAATACTGTACGTTTTTACTTCCCGTGTGCTTACTACAAATCTTTTCTGAACGTCTTTGTTTTCTCAGATCCTACTGAATTGTGCTGTTGACCATAGTTTCCTACCCCTCCCACCCTAATATATTAATTTGTGATAGATTTTCCAAACCCACAGATGTGAAAAAAAGTTCTGAATAGATAAGAAAGCCAACTTGATTACTGAAGGACATGTGATATTTTGCTTCAATCTTTTGGCATTATATATATATATATATATATATATATATATATATATATATATATGTATGTATAATTTTGAATACGCTGATGTATTGTTAACTATATGGAATATTTATGCAGGGGTTCCTTCAGTTATGAAAGTTATTCCATGGGTTCCTCTTGTAAGAAAAGCTAATATGTGATCAGGGTCGGCTTCAAGCCGATTGGACCAA
Source organism: Thysanoteuthis rhombus (assembly GCA_963457665.1). Taxonomy (NCBI): domain Eukaryota; kingdom Metazoa; phylum Mollusca; class Cephalopoda; order Oegopsida; family Thysanoteuthidae; genus Thysanoteuthis; species Thysanoteuthis major. The sequence continues at coordinate 36,441,301 of OY735240.1, forward strand.
TTGCTACCAATTGGACCCGGGGCTGGGGTATATTCTAGTCTTGTCGAATACAAAACCACGTTTCAAATGAACAACAACAATATTCATTTTCTTCTGAATTCTCGAAGATTCAACAGTGTTTCTTTACATAGTACTTGAATTGAATAATTCAAATCAATTAGAGACAAAAAATATTCCTGTGACATTTTGATTGTTTTCCATTGCATCATAGAAATATGAAGTCTATTTATACTTATACATGGTAAATTGTAATGATGCTATTCAACTACGGGCAGTTTTCTTGATAACTCAGTTTGATAGTATCCAATCTCAATTCAAGAGTGACTCCTCTTCAGTGTAAATATCAGTCCGTCCTATCAAAGTTACTTAAATACATAAAGTTTATGGAGAAAATTTTTTTTTTTAAATTAATTTTATCAATAACCTTCATTTCATCTAATATTGCCCTTTGGGTGAGAGGGGAAGTGAAAAAAATAGCTTATACTAGAATGTTCAAATACTTAAAAATCATATATATATATATATATATATATATATATATATATATATATATATATATATATATATATAACTGGAAAGAGTGGGACAGGCTCGGGAGTTAAGTGTTCAGAGGTAAGGTTTATTAATCCTTAGATGTTAATGGTCCAGACATGTTTCGGGATTTTTTTCCCCATCTTCAATGATGTGTGAGTATGTGTTTTTTAGGGTTAAAAGTTCCCAAGTTGAACCGGAGTCCACTAATATATATATATATATATATATATATATATATATATATATATATATATATATATATACATACACTGTAAAATACTCATAATTACTTTCAAAAGATAACGCATATATATCTTCCAAACACACACTGATGATATTTGTTGAATATGAAGAAGAAATCCTCATGCAGAGGTTCCTTGAGATATGAAAGTAATTTCAAGGGTTATCCCAGTCTAAAATGATTTGAGAAAGCCTTTTTTTAGGGGTGGAGAGGGCCAGAGATAGACGTGTTGTGAGAGATGCGAACCTCGGGGTCCAGATAGCTTCCTTTGGAAGGAAGTACATTAAAATATTCATCCCTAATTTGATCAGCATGGGGGAGGGGTCTCACAAGAATCGTAGGGAGAGGAAGGGAAAAGGCGGTGAGGTACGAGTAAGGGGATAGGGGCAGCGAACCTAAAACCCACACCAGCCAGTCAGTCAGTCGAGGGAAAAAAACCAACGAGAAAGACGGAAGCGAATTCGAAGATAAATGTAGGGGACAGGATAGATAGATATGTCTATCCCCAGAAATAAGGGTAGGGCATCAGGACCCAAGGGGCTTCCTCTCAGAATTTCCCCCATCCTCCTCCCCAAAGACTACCCTCTTCCCAAGATAGAAAAAATCTGTTGAGGATGACAGGAAAGAAACAAACCCAGATGTGTTGAAAATTTCTCGAGGGGTCTATGGAGGCACCAGAAAACTAAGTCAAGAAGCAAAAGAAGGGCGAAAAAAGTATATGACCTTATTCCAGATTTTCTCAAATTCTCTTTCCCAACCTTCCTCAACTGGAGGAGCCCTTGAATAGTTTCCATATCTGAAGTAAACCCTTATAAAGATATTCATACGTACAGCCAACGAAACATCACAGGGTTCAAGCATTTATGCATCATATATTCTAAACTAGCAGAGTACCCGTGAGAAATGACGGGATCCATCATGTTATCAATGAATAAATTAATACTTAATATTTGTATTTAAAAAAATCGTTTCCAGTCACACAAGTCTCACTCTCTTTCACTTTTCAATCAGCGTTAAAGAGAGGGAGAGAGTAAAACTTGTTTTCCTGACAGACTTACCCACAGCGAGGGTTAACCAAGTTCAGTAAAATTGCTGTTACTACGTGTCAGCTACAATATTCAGTGAAACTTTAGCTACTGGCCACATAAGTCTTCATCTCCTTAATCATGTTTTCTTACAAGGCAAACTGTGTGTGTATTGGCTACAATATTACTTCAGATGCTAGCCACGAGTCTTCCTCTCTTTAATCAGTTTTAAAGAGAGGAAGAGAATAAAAACCATATCTTCACCGTAACCTGGCCAATACGAACTGAATAACTTAGTGATTATTGTCTTTAAATGTTTACAAATTACTAACAAAAGGAATCAAAGTGTATCGGTAAATATTGAAAACTCTACATAATCTGAGTGTAGCTCTTCAAAAGAATTGTTCACTTCATAAATTAAAATCATATCAGTACCTCGCATACATTAATCACCGTAACCACCAACCGCGTTTTCCATAACTGATTATCTTCAAAATACCTGCACGAGAATTGGCCATTATTGATTGAAAATGACTGTACAGTCCTAGAGAAGCACTATTACGAGTACTTCATGCTAATTTCCAAGATTGTGACCCTCAAATGGGATCAGGGGCGCCCGGAAACACACACAGACGAGAGAAGAATCCGTACTTAACTCGGTCGGGCTGGTGGGCGATTTGCGAGCTATAGTGACTAAATAACGATTGTGAAAAATAACTGCCACTGGTCTTTTTAGGTTGGTGAAAATTCTGGTGCTTCTGAAGTCAATTGTTATCAACCCTGATTGAAGAAGGTGACAGTGTGACTCACACACACACACACACTTCACGTTCCTGCTGGCCAGCACGCACATATTCAAAGAAGCCGTTGGGGGGGGGGGGAAGCGTTTCTTCACATATGAACACCACCCTCGGGTTCCCTATTTAATCACTGTCCCACCACAGCAATATGTGACACAGGGTCGGGGTTAACATGGGAAGAAATAGTAATCAACCATCCAAAAAAAATGGCTCCAGCCGACGCAGTTACCGTTGAAAAGCTCAACGTCACCTGCGAGAGCTGGGCAGAGTAATAATGGGGGAGCCTAAGGACGAGTCCAAAGGCCTCCCAATGCGCTTAGCAAACGCAGCCTCAGTGGAACCTCATTGGCCAACGTTTGCACTGGCGCACTCGGTCTTTGATGCCAACTTCCACACAATCTCCAGCCCATTCAACGGGCAAGTGTCAGTACCGACTCCTCGGTCTGTGCCGTGGAACAGATTCTACACTTTGATCCCGAAGACAAGGCCAGAAAAAGGTTGAAAGTGAACCACCCCAGGGATTTCTCCGTACTAATTGTATTTATTACACAAGGACGCACGCACACACGACATATGCTCATGCCGAATCTATGAAATTTAAATCGTTCTTTCGTAACTTATGACATTTGAAATTGATGCCTATACGCGAGTGATAATATTATTACTGAAATGTTAAGCATATTTGACCTATCTGGCTGCATAGCAAATGTAAAAAAAAAAAAAAAAAAAAAAAAAAAAAAAAAAATTAATCACTTTACAAAACAAGAAGGAAAAGTGTGTGTTTTTATAGTTACCGATCACCGCTACCTGCATCACTGATTTAGATTTTTTAGATGTTCTGACATTCATAAGCCAGTCCAGCCCTATTCGTTCATAGTACAGACTTGAAATTTTGCGCACACACTCCCCTCAATGAGTTGTTTTTTTGTTTCATTTCTGTTCTTTCAAAATTTTCCTCTAAAATGAGTTTCAAGGGGGGGGATCAATTTTCAAATGTAAGTTGATGCTAAATTCGTCCCGTATTTTGTGTCTCTCCTTTTTATTCATTTATTCATTTTTTTTTCCTGAAACTTCCGACAGTTCCATCGCCAGAATTTTGACAAAACATTTGGTCTTTGGTATGTCAAGATACAGTAGCAGTAGAAGCTGTAACATCAACTGTCAACCTTGACCAGGTTGAGTCAGAATTATCCTTCAAAAGAACAATTTGAAAAAAGAAATACTCTGAAATCTTGATATAGAACCAATGAAGGGGAATGGAAAGATCATGTAGCGTCGATCTTCCAAGTAGGACTGCTCTGCCTGTATTTCTAGTGTTGGGGAAATATGTACCCTAGTTGACGGCATAGAAGCTCCCATTAAAAAATGGCTCGGAAGGGTTTTTGTTTACTGTTGGTCATACTAAGCAAAGCCTCAGGGGTTACTTTCCTCATCCAGAAGTAAGTAAGAGTTACTTATGCCATAGAATCAAGACCAGTAAAAAAATAAGTTAGGAAGTCAAAATAGCTCATTAATGTTGAATATGTAAACGTGTCCAATACTTATTTCAGTTCTATCCATGACCTGCAGATTATCAATGTCGTGCTAAATACTTCTCCTTCATGGCATTCTCCAGAGTTACTGGGCCGTTACCATGTCCTCACCAAGTTACACATGACAGGTTGTACTGGGTTACACGGTACCAGCATCGAAGATTAAAAATCCTGACCTGACAGAACTATAGGAAAATGAAAAATACTTGTTCAAGTATTGATGGTCAAATTGGAAAAGCAGGTCGGGCTAAACTGTGCTTTCCCTGGTCAAGGGGGATGTGGGTTCGAATCCTACCGAAGGTTTATTCTTCATTCTCTGATCAACGTTATTTATTCATTTATAATCGGCCTGAGCAATAAGTTGTGATGAAAAAGCAACAAATAAGATTATTATGAAGGTGTGAAGTAGTTATAAATTGTTCTGAAAAGTAATAACGATTTATAGTATTTCATTTAATAAGACGACGAGGAAATATATTTTTAAAAAATTTTTAAAAATAGGTGATAAAATGAGATGTTCGGGGAAGGGCGTTTTTCCCCTCAATTTTCCCTGCAGAAATAATGAAGGGGTCTTATTTAACATAAAATGCAGCAAAACCTCTACCATGGATTCTCTAATAAGATGCATACACGTATTATTAACAAAGGAGTCATTACTATATCGGTGTTGACCTACACCCTCAACTGACATATTCAAAGCTAATTCGCACAGCCACACTCGCTTTAGCTTAGTTGATAAACTGCTGACCTACACAACATCTATCCAAGAATCGTAATTGAATGTATCAGTACAGGATTATGGAGGTGTGGAAATGGTTTATATACAAATGACACACACAGACCGTGTGGATGGCGGGGGTGACAGAACGACCACACATTTGAACAAGTTTCGCACAGATAACATGAGACTCGCTTGACAGATTGTTGAGAGCTGAAAACTTGGTATAATTCAAGAATTCTTTTAAAAAGTCATGGCTATCATTTTACAAGTCTAATGTAAATACTTCGTATTAGAGTAGCCAAATCCGTCATTTCTTGGCTACAACTAGCCGAGTTTCCCCTACTTGGACGATAAAAATCTGGCCATTAAAAAAAATCAGTTGATTCAATTTCTTTATACAGCAAGCCCAAGACGTGTACATTCAATATTTTTAGCCATAAAGTTAGCTAAAAATAGGTAAAATTTGGCCGATCTTAGCCATTTTCAAACAGTCAAAGCGAATCATTATCAAAGGAGATGTGTATTTTCATAATTTTCAGTTTTTTTTTTCGCTCGAAAATAGATAAAGTGATTTTTTTTCTAAACTTGGATTTTGAAAATATTTTCAGAGTCAGATAAAAAAAAACAATTTGTAGCTTATTCACTACAAATCTGATTTATTATAAGTAAATGTGGTTTTAGACAATTATGCTTTCAATGAGAATAAAATATTTTTAGCCGAATGTTGAAAAGGTTTTAGCCAGTTTTTTGAAGCAATCTGAGCAGGATAAATCAAATTAGAGTTGGCAACCCTATTGAGTGAGTGAACGTATATAAGGAGAGACTGGTAAGAGCACGTACATACATTTTTCCGATGGATTGGATCAAAGTGTAGTATTTGTTCTACATCATGCCCGAGGAGTTTGTACTGATGCTTACCAGCCGAATGGGCCGGAGATTGTGTGGTGGGTGTGAGCTTCAAGACTGCGTACGCAGGTGCATACCGAAGCCAATGAGGGCAACTGAGGCTCGGCATTGCTAAGCGCATTGGGAACCTTTGGACTTGTCTTCGGGTTCTCACATCGCTTCTTGGCCTCTTGGAATCACTGACAAGCATGCTCAGGCTCGTCCTGAGAGCATCAATAGGATCCGTCTTATGAACCAAATCAACCCTGCCCTAATGACTGTGAAGTCACGCGTTAATACCTAAGGACTCTCGCACAACAGGATTCGTCCTTTGGACATAGTCCAGCTTGTCCCGACATCCTTGCGAAATCATGCGCAAGGAATCAGGTTCCTTGCACCCAGTGTTTGTACGTTTTCAAACGCGTGGGACCCCAACTTGATCTGATTTCGTGTCATATTTGTAGTCGTAGGGATGCAAATAAATAAACTTGGTCCAGATGAAGGGAAGCAGTACGCCTCGGGACAGCGCTGTCCCATTGTACCAAGATGGGCAGGTCGGGCTCGTTTTGACGCCTTCGCGACCTCGGTTGCGTCGGCAGTAGCTATTTTTGACCGTACTCTATCACACGTTAAACTCGACCAAGTGTCACATCTCGCTCTTCGTGGGGGCGCGAATAAATCGGTATTGGCAAGGCGTGCTGGGAAGTAGGCTATTTGAAAATGCCCCCGGGTCCTTAAAAGCTCACATATTATATTTCTACTGACATTATAAATAACAAGGATATATTTGTTACATACATGAATTGCACGAATAATAATTTTAGCCTTTGGAGTTGTTTTTCACCAATTAAGTGATAGTGTACGTCTATTTATAACAGATTTTCTCTTTTCAGCAAATCTCACTAAATGCTGGAGGAGTCCCACAAGATGCCCAGCCCCCGTGCCCCTAACCCTAGCTATGCCTCTTTAATAGAGGGGAGAGAATGTGTACAAAATGAGATTTATCTTCCCGGCCAACGAGGACGGAATGTGACACAAGGTCGAGCCTAATGTGGTGGCCTGGGGCGCACACGCATACAAGAGGGCAAGAACCAACATCACCCAGTGTGAACTGTGTCATAGAGGCGATACACGACCCTTATCTTTAAATGCAATAGATAGCTGCTCTCTCAGGGAAACTGACCATAGAGGACCTTTAAAAAATGAAAATAGATTTAGATGGCGTACTCGTGTAAAATTTAGAGGTTGTAGCCCCCAAAATGGGACCAGTAGCCCCTGGGGACACACACAGATGAGCTAAGAAAGAAGAATCTGTAGTCCACTTGACTAGTTGGTCAATCATTTGAGGGGCTACGATGATTCAATTACACGACCTTACACTATGCAATACGATTTTTGATACTTGATAGTAAGTGATATTTTCTGATTGCTTATGTGTTAAAGTAGAGATAATAGTTGTTATGCTCATCAAACTCAATTGTGGTGTCTGAGCAGTGACATTAATACGTAATTGATTTCATTTTTCTCTTCGTGATCAGACGTTCGAATTTGCTCATTCTTCAATTACAAACGAGTAAATTTCAAATTATTGTCCTGGTCGCAGAAGCTGAATGTGAAGGGAATGATTGACATTTCCAATACTTTTTAGACATAACCAATCGGACACTGAACAAAACTCGTGTTCCACGGGGTAATTTGAGCAAAGAATCCCAACCTTATAATCATTGACTACGTATAAAAAGGATAAATACGTCACAGTGTTTCTCGATGAGCCGCGACGAGACCCGAATAAAAATACTTCAGTTAAAACCGAGGAGTTGAACGAGTCAAGTGTGTAGTGCCCTTACGCTGGCTACAGATTCAGCCGTCCTTGCTCCAGCTCCACATATCACATTACTAGGTACTCGGCCCATTTGATACGTGACAAGCACCCAAAGCGGTGTCACTCAATTAGCCCTACACCAATTTGACCATAGGTGGAAGAAATGGATTAATGCCTTTCGCGAGGACATAAGGAAGTGAAAACAGACCGTCCCAGCTAGAGTTTGGGTAATAGTTTGGAATAGGTTCACCAAAATATTATGCTGATATTTTGCAAGGGGATAACCAAGATAGATGCTTTACGTGATAGAAAGGTGATAACGTTATTATTTAAACATTTGATTTCAATTGGAATACATCGAAATTTAATCAAATCTTCCCGACAAAGAATTTTTTCTGCAATTAGATCTTTCTACTTGACACAAGGGAACAAACCCCTAAAAGTAGTCTTAAGTTTAATCCATTACAGTTAAATTTAATAAAATGCACTCTCAATGCTCCAAATTTTTCTGCTTTCATTTGTTCTGTAATAATTCAACAGCAGCAGCAAAGGCTAATCGCATCTGCTGAGAAGTTATCTCCCTTGCAAAATATCAACAATATTTCGGTAAATCTATTCCAAACAATTATCAGAGCTTGAACTCAGATCGCCAAGTCCATTCTTCACGCAGTTACGCATAACTCCCCAAAATTAGATGCTTTGGCTCAAATCATCCAACAACCAGATGAGCCACGACCCGACCCCCACCCCTGGATCAACCCAAATAAAAGTAGCTCATGTTAAAACCAGAAGAAGTTGAGCCAGTTAATTTGAGAGAAAGGCAACCGGTAGAACCAGATATAATACAATACAATGCGTCAACCTCTGAAACTATTTTCCAGCAAGATGTGGTCTAAAACTGGCGGAGAATCAACTGAAATTGACACAATAGGGGCAAAGCGTGGAGGGGGAGAGAGAAAGGTGTGTTGATTATCCACGAATCACCTCAAGTGTACACAAAAAGGAGGAACCTCAACAATATACAAAAAGAAAAGAAAATGAATCAATGGTTGATCCAATATTATATTATCGCCTTTACGCTGGGTAAGGCGCCTTTCTTTTCTCTAGCTCCTTTCATGGTTTGTTTTATACATCCTAATTAATGCATTCACATCAGATGGTAAAATCTGGTGGAGAGTCGGCATTTATGTTCAATTTTTTCTACAAGAAGTCGGTCATTTCTTATCTAGTTTTCGTATTAAAAAGGAACCAAGTGGTACGTGCGTGTTGACAGTAGTGTCTCCATTTTCACGGTGGAGGCCGGTATCTACTCAGTACACTTGACGAGTCGGTTCAAAAGCTAGCTGCACATCAATTCTATACATTAGGTTGTTCCGAAAAGTTCCGGTTTTATCTTTTTAGATGTGTCCACACATCTCCATTAGACGCTTTTCGGTCGGTTGGTCCCTGATACGTTAGACAACGGAAACAGGAAGGAAGTGTGATGCCATTGAAGGTGTGACATCATTAAAAAAACAACTTCTATAATGCTACAATAGAATGTATGAATTCAGTATTTTTTTTTTTTTTTTTATTCGAAAAAAGCGTAAAATGGGCATTTACGATTTTTAAAGAAAATAATACTCTCAAAATCATATAGCAATATTTTACTAGTATGGAAGTCTATTGACTCAACGGAAGACCACATGTCCCTCCTCTTCCAGCTCCTACTAATACGGATGGTAGTTGAACTTACGTTTTTCTCTGTCTGGGACCCATAGAGCTTGAACAAAATGGCTAGAATGCCACCCCTATCCTACTGTTACCGTTAGGGAACTTGGCGAACAATTCAATGTTGGCCATCTAACAGTTCATCGCAATTCGAAGAAGTACGGAAAAGCGTCAGAAGTTGGAAATGGAGCCAGGAACGAATCGACAGCTGACTGTTTTACAGCACTGATTCCATGTCAATGAATCAAATGACACGAGACATAATTTTCCGTCTATTGTATGAGACTTAAGCTTGGAATTATTTCAGTTACTTGGATTTAGATATTTTTATCTGAATTTCAATCTATTATTCTAGATTTGAAAAAATACAGGTGATGGAGCCTTCAATTCATTTCAATCAAATTTTTCGAGAACCAATGACCCTTACAACTTCAAACTCAAGACTGCACTGCCTCGAGTGCTGCTAATATATCTAGCGAATGTGAACATCATACAATGGCCAGTTGTGGAGTAATCTCCGCATTAAATTTCACGAGAACCGCTGATCCAAACAACTACAAACTAGACACTGCAATCCCTTGTGTGCAAACAAATATATATGAAATTCGTACAATGGTAAGTAACAGATATTTCACCAATTATAATTAGATTCTACCAATAAACTGTCTTAGTAAAAGCTAGTAGAACGTAGTAAATAAGGTCGAGAAAAAGATGTAGCCCACTTGATAATTCAACATAACTGACCTGAATGAACCCTCAAGAACTATTTTCAATCAATCTTCCTGTATTTCAATGTGAAGGACCATATGATAGACAGTTAGCTTTTGGGTGGGTGCTGAATGCTTGAGCCTCACCGACCCTTCAGTTTAAGGGACGCATGAGGACTTCCATTAGGTTAGTTTTATAACCCATAAAACGAAGCGCTTCTCAGCTGCCTTTCAAGTGAATTGCCCCGCAAAAAACTGGGCCAATCATTGATAATTTCCTGGCTCCAAAATTTAGGATCGGCTGCGAAACGAATAGGATTATATTACACACAGACTTTGGTACAATAACTTAGTAACCCAATGAAGAAGAAATCGTTAATGTACACATCACTGACTCGCTCGAGTGTCCTTATCTTGGTTTTTAGAATCTAACGTTCCGGCCGTTATACTCTCCAGCTTTTTCCAGGTGTCTATCGTAGTTCGTATTTCTTGGAATCGCAAGGAAGAATCAACACTGGAAATAGACCCACCCCACCCCGTGGACTGAATGAAGGGTTCGCAATGAATTCGGCCAGAGATAGATAAATACTAGCATTCTGAGGAGAATTATGAATCTCCGTCACCCACATATGCTTCTACTTACGTCGTACATCAAGCAAGGCCAGGCGAGGTCCGGACACGTAGATAAATGGCAGAACACACAAGTAATCTAAATCAAGGAACAGTGTTTAAACCAGTTCATTGTGGGCAGCAGTGATTGACACAATAAGAGTTCCTGGCTTGGATCAAATTTATTCGCGTGCAAGACGAGCTTGAAAACCATCGCTGTATCATGATATCAACATAATCTGTTTTGGGATTCAAGTCTTTCCCAAGGCCTTTAGTTGAAAGTGCAAGAGTGGTGTCGCTGTTTAGGAACACATTTCGAGTGTTCCCAGACCCAAGACATGGTTATGCTGATTCGTCAGAGGTCGGGATTGTGGGAGGTATAGGAGACTAAGGGCGTAGGAGCGAGTGGCAGATGGGTGACCGTCAGATAATACCAGGTGTCGTAAACTGTTGAAGATCAATGTAGAGAACCTCCTGCGGAGGAGACCGTTCTCTACTCTACGTTACACTTGGAAACCTTTGACTGGCTTCGCTGCGAGCGACTAGCAGTGAATGGATTTGCCGTAAGACTAGGGAAACAAACAACTTAGCTTTGTTTTTCAGAGATAGGAAGAAAAAAAATGGGAGTGAAAAATTCTAGTTTATTCACCCGGCAAATATAACCTAGTTGAAATCAAAAGAAACGAATTTTATACATACCAGGGTACAGTATTACTAAACACTTACAGGAATACCCTGAAGAGTGCGGTTTTGATATAGTACGGGTATGTTATAGCAGTTGAATTATGATAAGACCCTGAACAGTGCGGTTCTGAATAGTACGGACAATTTTGGAATGACTTAACCGCACTAGTTAAGGGATACCTGTACCATTTGAAAGAGACAGGGGTACGGAGTGGCCAAACGGTTAACGACATCAGGCTGTTTAGTCATGTTTGGCAACCAGTCTAGAGATCGAACAATTGATTCCAATAGACAACCTGAAGAAGGATGGGCTTCCTAGGCGGTGTTGTTCTTGGCACACACGCTCATGACGAAAATCATCAGTTGTCACTTTGGATATTTTACATCCAGATCTGGATATTTTTGGATGCGTTGAGATGTGAAGAGAGAAGTGCCTAGATATTTCGATGATATTTTTAAATGAATATCAAAATATTTAAAAAGTCAAGACCTGAAATAATAATACAAAATAACAAAAAAATTCAAATATATCTACATTTTTCCATTAGGACTGGGTGAATCTGACCTTTTTTTTTTTTTCAAGAAATTAAGTCTTATCGGACAAAAACGTTGAATTACATCTATATCATCTTCAGCGAAAAGAGTACTTATGAAATAGCCATTATTCCAAGATGTTCGCTTTACAAATTTTTCGGAAAAAATTTGATATTTTCTTCACTCAATCTGAATATAAATAAAAATGAGACGAACTGCGGGGGTACCCTAACGACTCCTCATTGGATTCCCGGTTACACAGAGAGCGACATAGACAGGGAGAGGTCGAGATATGGGGGAGAAACCAAGAACCTTACATAGAGAATCTCGATTTCAATTTCATGGGTTACATTTGTCGCGGGAGTTAACTTTGCCTCATCTTACCAATAACTGATAATTCTGCCTCTTCCTAGAAACAAAGACGAGGAGCAGATGTTTTTGTAATCGCAGAACTTTTGGGGGATTGGCGCCCTGATGCACTGACCGTTTTTTTCTTAGGGTTGGGCGAGATGGAAACGGGCGCTATTTAACGTTTCTTCTAAATAGTGGGTATATAATTCTAATTCGCAATTGCTATCACAGAAATACTGAGTGAGACGCATATTGTGATCACTACGAGACTGGGTCGTCTAGTTGACAAAATGACCAGTTGATAACATTAAGCAAAGGATATGTAAGGGGAAGCCGCTTATTGAGTTCACTTCAAATAAGTTTAGGGATGTACTGATTTTGATGACAGTAACTTATCTGTGATTACTATAAGCGGACTCCTGTTCACAAGCATAGTTTTTTCCTGAATATTATACTAAATGTTGGTTATATAACTAAACGGTTATATATATATATATATATATATATATATATATATATATATATATATATGTGTGTGTGTGTGTGTGCCGTGTCGAATAACTGGAAAATTATTTTTCATACCTATAAAACACAGAGCGCATATCTTTGTCAATGCAGAGAAAGTAGTTGTGCATGGATCCGCCCAAAAATGTATGCATTCCTTTGGCAATTTACTGCCCCCCTTCCACAAGATTTCATTAATTGCCACTTGAGATATCGTGTTGACCATGAACGTTCGGCAATGAGGTGTGGACATATCACGACGTAATGATGACTATTGTGCATGGATCCTCACCAGATTTCAATCAATTCTTCCATAGGCTATACATTGTCCTCCCCTTTCCACAAGATATCATCGATTACTCGCTGAGATATCGTGTGGACAGACACGTACTTCCGATCATATTATATGCTGTGAACATATAACTAGGAAGCAGGGGGCGCCATTGTACATGAAACCGTATCAAAAACTCAATTCATTCGTAGCCTACAACCCGCCTCCAGAAAACACCATTGAATTTCACTGAGAACTATTAGAGATATCGTGTGGACAGACATGAGAGTTCACATAAATGCACGAAAGAATGAACTCGGGAAAATCTCTCTCGATCAAAAATTAATTCCTGGATTTGTTCACTAATTTAGTCAGTAATTCCTCAGTCCCTTTCATTTCATTGAAAAACATTGAAATATCGAATTAAATTAACCCAATAATTGATTCAATGCCGGTTAAGAGAAGTATCAGGAACCACTGATGCAAAAATATATATATATATATATATATATATATATATATATATATATATATATATAATTTTAAACTCCTGATTTTTTTCTTTTTCTATTATAGATACTAGTTAACCGCGACCGCCAACTTGGTAATAGAGAGAAAAAAAATTGTCTCAATCTCTTTCATGCTGAAAAAAAAAACTCAGCCCTTTTGAATCCTGCTTCCCGGTGAGAATCAGCTTGATCAAAAACAGATCTCTGATTACTAACACTCTCCACCCCCGCAAAATAAATGAAAAAAGAAAGTTCTGGGGAGTACCGAATGGGGGGGGGTGCATTTTTCATCTTCGGTTAAGATTCGGCTGATTTGTTATGGATTTAGCCAATAGGAATCTACGATAGCTGATTGAATCTCCCAAGTTAAATTTCAATTTCAATAATTAATTAGTTCTTGGGTCTACGGGTATAGTTATTCTATATGATAGATCTGTTTTAAACAAGGATTTACCTATAACAAACAGACAGGATATACAAAAGTTGGCCGATTTTAGCTACAGCAAACTATACTTGGCAATATTGATTTCTTCCTTTATTCGTCCCGACTCCCACTTAGCCGACAAATTAAAGGACAGCAGCCCCCTAGGTGAAAATAATCAAGTACGTCCCTGAATAATTCTAATACTCGATAATAGCAAATAAATAAAAAAAAATTAAGAAATTTATACATCAAATAAAAAATTTTAAAAGTCTGGTGGGGGTGGGACGGACTGTTCCTTTTAGCTGCAGAAGAGTCGAGACCGGAGACCAAAACCCTTTCGAGACCGGAGACCAAAACCCTTTCGAGACCGGAGACCAAAACCCTTTGTTCTACTTATTTGAGTTATATAAGAGGAACCAATCCTAAGAACTTTTCACACACCACGTTCGGGCGCAGGGATAGGGCCTTTGAAGATGGGGTCAAGGGACGTTCTCTAAAAGGGCCTGGGGACAAGGCCTTCAGGTTTTTTGGGGGTTCAGGGGGTACATCATGGTCAGGCCTCGGGATGAAGTTCAAAGGGGGCTGCTAACCACAGGAGCCAAGAACAGAATCACTAATTGGGAAGGGAAGGGGCTCCCCAAAATTGTGTCCCCCCAAATAAAATTCCCCTTCAGAAGCTCAGGACAGGGGGATCACTGTTGTACAACTATAAATTAAAATGCAGCGTTTTGTGTTAATATTGAGATCGGTGTTAGACTTTCAATGACCCAAACTAACAATGAAAAAAGAGATTTTTTTAAAACTACCTTAATTGGTTTTCAAACTAAATTGATTAAAAAGGTAATATTGTTACTCTAACAGTCCTACTCATCAACAATTTGGGGGGGGGGGGGGGGCTAAAGTTCAAAGCATCTTCAAATATTGAAAAAAAAATTAAAAATTAAAAAAAAACCAAGTGTAATGAATACACAATTGAAGACCGGTCAACTGCAGGGAACTTTTGCACACACTCAATATTTATTCATTAAGTGCTTGTCCACATCAATATGCAGAAAATACGCCCTGCAAGACGATAGTCTTGTCTTCTTGAGACTTAGGAGAGAGGCTACGATTTGAGCCACTGGACCATTTCTACCCGGTCCTTCTTTTTTAATACACGCATACAGCCAGGGCCGAATGATACATTGTTGAGACGCAATGCATGTTTCTCCTGGGAGCCTACTACTTCAGTATTCAGCTATTATTTTCAAACAAATCAAAGCAAAGCAAAAATGAAATATTCTTAAAAACACGATGTTTAATACAACGTAAGGTCAGTCCTTCATGGATAAATACCTACATAATCTTCAGACAAGTCAAGTCGAGACGTTTTACTTCACCGAAGAAAAGAAAAGAAAAAGAAGGAAATCAAATACTGGGGGGTGGGGTAAATCTTAGGACCCAGGGAAGCTACACTGTTTGCACAGCATTAAGTTTGGCCCTGAGCACAACAAACATCAGGGAATACATATTTGATAATACACGATCAAGTGTTTTAACATGCACTTGTTATGATTTTTCTGTAGGGTGGGTGTGTCTTTTTTTTTTTTTTAACTGAGGAGTTTGACCATTGAGAACGAAATTCTTTTTCTCAATTAAAAAAAATATTGTTGCACACATTTACACGATATGAGAAGTAAAGAAAAAAGTGTGTGGAGAGGGAATTGTTTGGATAAGGTTCGTGAAGAAACGGGGGGGGGGTAATTAGGATCAGTTAAGCATTTATCATGTACAGTTTGTATACTAATTACGAGTAAGCAAAAAACGTTTGTAATCCTTATTTTCGATGCTAAATTGCAACGAAATGATACCACCACTGTCGTATGAATTTAGTTGTTGGTAATATATATATATATATATATATATATATATATATATAATTCATTCATTTATATATAAATGTAACAAACATTAGGGGATAGAGGCATTATTACTTCTTTTTTTAGGATTAACAAGAAAACTTGGAACTTTATGTTGATTGTTTTTTTAGCGGAGCTCATTTCGTGGGAACACATTATTTGAGACACTTGACAGCATTTTTTCCCCGAGAACAGTGACTATGTTGATAACCACACTAGTGTTGAAAGTAAGTTGTGATTAGTCATGTCTGGTGTCAACTAGCTGTCGTAAATCGTTCCGTAGAGAAATAACCACGCTTCAGTATTTTCCTTCCCCAAAAAGTTGCCATTTAATGGCCAAATGTGACAAATCTGGCCTTTTCGAAAAGCATTTAGCTATAAACTGGCATTTCCTCACTTTTTTTGCAAGAACATAGGAAATACATAAGACTTTCGTTTCCTCTAGAAATTTGTCAATTCATAGAAGTCGTTTACTAAGGTTAGACAGTAGGTTCTATTAACAATGTAATTGTAATGCTCAACTGGACTCTTACTTTCTGTTATTCGTATGGAACAAAAAAAAAACAAAAAAATATCTAGTTGCAGTTGTATTTTGATATTTTTTTCTTTGGGTGTACTACAGTACGGCAATGTTCAATGAGCGATATAAAAGTTTGTCCCCATTATTCGTTTGTTTTTGGCCAGAAACGCCTCCAACTATCTGGCAACCCTATGGTCCCTAGTTCACTTGCTGCTCATTCTCTGTTAACGCACTTCTCCACTACTTGGGAGAGTTAGACCTTCTTTTAAAAAAGAGCTTAAGTAGTAATGAGGCTAGGTGAAAAAAAAAAAAAAAAAAAAAAAAAATTTACTTGTCCTCCATTGTCATAAGTTTACGAACAAACTTCAAGTAATTAAAAAAAATAAAAAAAAGTAAATAAATTCTTTATGTTCAATTTCTTTGAACGATAATATTTCTAAACAGTCAGTTCAACTAATCGACAATATTTTTTTTTACCTTTTCTTATATTGTAAGAACTTTGAAGAAGAAAAAAACAGTAAAATTCTAATCCAGTTGATGGATTTTCTCATAGAAAAAAAAAAAAAAAAAAAAAAAAAAAAAAAAGCTGAAAATAATTTTCGTGTGTCCAAGCAAGCACGCACAAAGGAGGCGATTTAGTAAACATAGCGACTATCAAAAGATCTTTATAATGATATAAAAATATCGGATATAACGGTTTGCCTAGGATACGATAGGGTCCGGAACGACTCAAGTTGTGTAGAATCCAATCTCAAGAAGAGTGTATTCGCTGCGTGAATAAAGTTTTGAGGGTATCCGCCCCGTCCCCGCTCCAACAAAGTGCATTTCAAAAATAATTTTAGATGTCTAGATGGCCAAATTTCATAAATTAAAGTTTTGTGTTGTTTTGTTTTTTAAAATCAAGTAAAGAGAAGTTAAGCTCAAAAAAAAGGAAAATATTCAGTATCCACTGTCTCATTACAATTAAAAGGAGAAAAAAAAAACAAAAACTGAAATAAATTGGGCCAACTCTTATCTTTAAAATCCAGAATCCGTCCCTAAATTTTTTTCAAAATATTGAGACCTCCGAGGGTGTTTAGATTTAACCAAGAGTACAAAAGGGCCCCAAATTATTTTATAGGATTCAAATATGATTGAGAGAGTTTATTTGCCAAGTGAATTGAGTGGGGAGGGGGTCCTGGGGCAAAACACAATTCACTTCTTCTCAGTATCCAGACAGACTTTCCAACAAATAAAATAAGTAAATGCGACCTTCCCCATCAGCTCAAAATCCTGGATCCGTGTCTGAAGAAAGTTTGGGCAATTGTTACCTTCCCTGTCTTAAAATGGCTGCCACAGCAGAATAACAGACGCTGATGACGAACTAACCCTCCGATATCGATTCTGATACGGATTTAAAACGGGAAAGGTAACAAAAACCATTTTTTTTTTTTTTTTTCCTCTCAATATAAAATATGGACTTACCTAGATGTAGGGTGAGGTTTACTGAATTAGGGTACTGGACATCGTGTTGCATTGTTTCACTTTGCCACCACGTCCAATTCCCTTGTCCCTCGTAATCCGTCATGAGATTGGGGGAGTGATCATACTTAGGTTCCTTGGAATCACAAAAATGACAAGATTTGGAAGCCCCCCTGACCCCAACTTGCAGGCAATACACCTGAGGCTGTTCCAACCCACAAACATTGGTGGCTTCGACCGGCAGAGAAAAAGCTGCGTTCACAAATTCCGGGGTACATTTTCTGGCCACCCCGCGGTGATCGTAACAAGTTTCGGCTCCATTTACGCCATCCCTATTTTGATTTCGGGGTAAAAGAGGCTGTACCGGAGGGTAATTTTCCGGATGTCCAGGGGAATTATAATCGTAGTCGTAGTATTGACCAGGTCCATACTGTCCGTAATTCGCCCCATAAGCCTGTCCAGAGGCGTGTAACAGCAGTCCACAGTCCGGTCCAAAGGTTAAGGTGAAGAGCACAACTAGAAATAATCCAGCCCGGGTAGAAAGAGGAGAATAAAGCGGCGACGACATGTTGCTCGCACTCCTTCGACTAGCGTTGTCTGGTTTCCCCAACGAGACGCGGCAAGTGCCAGGAGGACCACTGTGACAGCTAAGACGAGTGTTGGAGCAGTCGACTTCTACAGAAGGGAAAAGAACACTAGAAAGAGTTTCTCCCGTTGATGTTGTTGTTGTTGTTGTTGTAAGAAAAAGGGTTGGGTTAGCGACCCCCGCAAAATAGAGGGTTGCCTCTCTTTCTGGTCGATGGGAAGGTACTACTAATTCGTCTTCTTCTGTTAATAGAGTCATGGTACACTTAAAACTTGAGATTTTTTAACTGGTCGACTAAACAACAAGTTAGACTACAAAAAGCCACAGATACTACTACTAATAATAATAATACTACAACTATTATTATTGCTGCTACTACTACTACTACTACTAGTAATACCAAGTTTGTCGGTGTAGTTTTACTCCATTCAAGCCAGCAGAGTCATCTTTCCTTTCTTTCTGTATTTCCTTAGTTATTTTTTTATTTATTTTAATTAGTCTCTTTTCTTATTTCTTTCTTTCTTTTTTTACAAACTTTGCTGCTGCTGCTGCTCGTATGGAATGCTGGGATAGCAAAGTTGATCTAGACTCCGAGGACGTGGGGGGAGAAGGACAGAGGGGGGGGCAAGTACTTGATTTAAGTGGGCGTAGATAGACGGCAATTCAGAGACATAGAAAGAAAGTGGACAAAGGAAACAAAAAGAATGAGCATTTAGAGAGGGAGGGAAGTAAAGAAGGAAAGAAGGAAGGAAGGAAGGAAACAGTGAGAAGACTATTTCCCTCAGTTACTCTCTTTCTCCCTCTCTCTCTCTCTCTCTCTCTGTATCAATCTATCTATCTATCTATCTATCTATCTATCTATCTATCTATCTATCTATCCATCTATCTATTTTTTGTGTCTCTCCAGTGGAGTGAGAAAAAACATACCCAGCTGACAACAAGGCCAAGTGCCGAGCACGAGAGAGAGAAAGGCCTACCCAATGGCTAATGTAGTTATATATTTACCACCAGTACCAGCGGTCGGAGGTCCATGCCCTGGTTGAAAAAAAAAGAAAAAAAAGAAAAAGAACAAACCCTGTTAGAAAATTGCGACGTTGCATATACAATTTTTGACATCATTTGTCAACATTTGTTACTGTAATTAAAAAGC
>OY735240.1:36465778-36505778 GCA_963457665.1 Thysanoteuthis rhombus
CTTGTCCTTTTTTTAATTACTCTAATATTTTGCATTATAAGAGTATATACCCACAGAAGCTTCTATGTACTATCATTTTTAATTTTTTTATATTCATATATATATATATATATTATATTTTGTATATATTTCATATAGTTTTATACATATTTTATATTTTATATATTTATTCAAATCATTTACTCATAATTTATTTGTATACTATATTTATATATATATATATTATAAATATAAATAATATATATGAATATATATATGATATCATATATATATGATATAAATATATATATTATAAATGTGTATTTATATATCTATATACTTATACAAATTATTTATTTATATATTTTTAATATAAAGATATTATCTATATTTTATATTTAATATTTACTATTTTTTTATGTACTATCTTTTTTAAAAATCTTTTTTTGGGGGGGGACAAAATATTGTGAAATTGTTGTTCAAATTTTGTGCATATCTATACAATAGCGGGTAAACGTTTCGTTAAAACATTATAAGTTATGAAACAGATTAGTTTGAAGTTATCTCGAAAATTGAACTTTTTCTTTATTTTCAATACAGAATGTTATTGATCGCTAACAAACAACAAAGAAAACTGAGAACTTTTGTATGCAACATCATATATTCCTTTATATCAGCGGGTCGGATGAAATGGAGCCGTGGGCCAGATTTGTCCCATGGGCTGTACTCTGCCGACCTCTACTATGTTTGATCATTAATTACTTCGAGAGAAGATGGTCTTTGCCAAGTAATTCCGTTGATGTTAATAAATACGATGAAGAAGCCAGTCGAAGAGCCTCGTGATCATGAGATCGTTGAATTTCTTTTTGATGGAAGTGTTTAACTTGGGGTAATAATTTTAGTCGAGGGTAGGCGGAAATAGAAGAAGTAGCGACCAGTTGGTATATGGGGTGCTGACTAATTCTAGCCACTCTGTGTTTGTTCATCTAGCAATTACGTTATGACACACCAAGTATCGTTTTGTTTTTTTGCATCATTGAGTCAGTCGTGTGTATCTGGAGTGGCTGACTGGAGTCATTTGACTCTTGAGTGGTTGAGTAAAGTACATCCATGCTTTTTCCGAGGGCATTAAAGCAAAAGTGAACACAAAACTGTTCCTTTCTGATCTTGAATTCGGCTCGCCGAGTCCATTGTCCACGCTGTTACCCACTACGCTACCCCAGCGGTTGAGTAATAGTTCCAAAAGATGCTTTTGTTGCCTAGTGAGAATTTCGTTGAGATGTTATGGGTCGATGGGATTGAATTCTGTTAAAGATTTCATAACATGAAATTTCTGCTCTGATAATGTAACGGTTAGCATTTCTATTTCACACGCTGAAAGTCCCGGGTTCGATACCAGATAAGGATGAATTTTCCTGTGCAATTACTAGCTAATTGCGTACACTCTGAGCTGTGTGATTAAGGTGGATGTACTCCTTTGGTAGACTTTCATCCTGTCAGGGCTTTTGTCATGAAAGCTTGTAGGTGTAAAGTCCCGGTCTCGACCAGACTTAACACTAGCAAGGATCATTAAACTGACGAATACAACTGAAAATGCAACGTCATCAAACGTCATTCTCCATGGGGGGGGGGGAGTGTCTCTTTAGAAACAGACGCTTTACATTACGCACGAAATGTATTTAACATCGAATGGAACAACGTTAAAAGTGAAAAGATTTTCAAATGTACTTGAATTGTTTTTTCGTCAAGTCGAATCAAAGAAAAGTTCTTTGTTTATAGCATCTTTCTGCTATTTGCTAAGAGAAATATTAGGCTGTTACTTGCGGAATATCGTTTTCTAACGCCACTGAAAATAATACCAAAAGTTGAAGATTTACAAACGTAATTTTATTTCCATACAGATTCAATCTGGAATAAGGACATAATTCGTTATTACTGGGGGTTTTTCGAGTCCGTAAAAGCAATGATGTCTACTAAGAGGTTACATTAATTTTCATGGACGATTTCAAATGCTGTTCAAACTACTGTTAATACCAACAAAGCATTTGGAGTGAGCACTACTGCAGTGCGTACTGTTCAGCGTTGGTTTGGACATATGGATAGCAAAGATAAACTTCAAAGGAAGCCTAAAACTGTTCTTAATCATGAGAAAGTATCAACTGCCGAGATCATCAACCTGCGACCAACGGTCGTAGCACTTTTTGGACGCTTAATGACTTTAAGAGCTACCATATCGCGTTATCTCAAGGCAAGAGGAAAGGTTGAAAAGTTGGAAGAATGGCTCCCACATGAACTGGAGGGAATACTCCACGATTAAATGGGGACGTGCCAGGGTGACGAAGAGCAGACTTGAAATATCACCAAATTTTGTGTGGATGCAGTTTTTTTTAGAAAGGAGTCACTGCTACACAAATCTTTCGTGAAATCCTGGCCATTTTCATCCTGTTATCTCCTCTCACTGAACCATCTTATCTCAGACCAACCTGATACTCACCTAGATAGATACAAACATCTCCCCTCCCACTTCTACTGAACAACCCTCAACACAGCAATCTCCTCATTTCATTCCTCAAATCTCAAACATATGAACAGCATACAGTTTTCTCTGCAACCACAGCAAGTTTCCTGAAAAAGGTAGATGGTAACCGTCGAAATGCATCAGAACATGCCCACGTAATTCCCAAGTTGCAACACCTGTTTTTCTCCCAAATCCCTCTTCACCAATCAGTTGTCATTTTACCAACATTTTACCAGATTAGCTCACACCCACATGACAAACATATATACATATTTATATATGTTATTTAGAAATAAATACATGATCCGATAGAATGATTATAAATTACGTTATATTGACTTAAAACTATATTTGAAATGATCACCTGTATTAACACGGTGAAAGTATCATTTAGCCTTGACAGCTTATATATATAATTAATAATTGAGTCATCCACAGACAGCTGTTCTATTGTATTACAACTCTTCAGTGTGGCTATAGACTATCCAATACCCCATCCAGTAACATTATATATATATATACGTATATATATATATATATATATATATATATATATATATATAAGGTTTCAATCCTACCTCGTGGTACTGGATGGGATAATGGATAGTCTATAGCCACACCGAAGAGTTGTAATACAATAGAACAGCTCTCTGTGGATGACACAATAATTAACGCCCCCCCCTATTCAGGGTTGAGCATTCTTTAAGTGAGGTAACTCGTTCATTGTAAGCTTGAGCTAATGCTCTTCCATAGGAATAGAGTACTCTGGTGGATGGGAATATATGTTAAAATAAATATATCGCTTGTATTCAACCTTACTGACCGTCCAGTTCCGTGGCGTAGACGTAGAATATCGGCCTCCGGATTTGAAGTGAAGGTTTCAATCCTACCTCATGGAACTGGATGGGATAATAGATGGTCTATGTAGCCACACTGAAGAGTTCTAATACTACAAAACAGCTGTCTGTGGATGACACAATATATATATATATATATATATATATATATATATATATGTGTGTATGTGTGTGTGTGCGTATTGTATATATAGCATATAATGAACATATAATGAACGACTTGCCTTCCTTAAAGAGTGCTATATATAATGCTCTTCCATAGGAATTGAGCAACCTGGTGGGTGAGGGATTTCTGTGTTAACAAATATATCGCTTAAAACCAGCCTTACTGACTGTCCAGTTCCGTAGTCCGGAGGTAAGATTCAATTCTGCCTTGCGGTATTGGATGGAATAATGGAAAATCTATTGCCACACTGAAGAGATGTAATACATCGAAAGAGCTGTCTGTGGATGACACTATATATATATATATATATATGTGTGTGTGTGTGTGTTGTATATATATAATGTATGTAGCATATAATGAACGACTTGCCTTCCATAAAGAGTGCTATGTATGTATATATATATATGTGTGTGTATATTGTATATTTAGGCAGCAATCTTTTATGCAAGTTCTCTTGAACAGTACCGGCATTTTCGGTTGATTCGATCTTTTTGTAAGTGTATAAATTTTGCTAAATTCACGGTGTGTTTATCTTCTTTCATTTTTCTAGCACTTTTTCGAGGTTAGTTCTGAAGTTACAGAGCCACGTCTGTCCCAATTTCCGAAAGTATTTGACATCTCCTATGTATGTGTGCGTGTCATTTTCTTCGTTTTTTTATCCTCTTTCTTTTTAGTTTCTTTTTTTTACGAGATTAACCCTTTCAAATTCCTAGCATATTCTACCACAAGACTCAGACCGATTTAGGCCGAGAATTTCCTGTTATTTTACAGAAGGAAACACACACATACGTTCACACACACACACACACACACACACACACACGCTCACACACGGAGCCTATGTAACAAGACTAGCGATTTTTTTCCCATTTTTCAGCCATTTAGAAACCATTGCAATCTGCCAATGACAGAAGAAAATTCTCTAGAAATTTATGGTTAAAGATTGAGA
Source organism: Thysanoteuthis rhombus (assembly GCA_963457665.1). NCBI lineage: Eukaryota > Metazoa > Mollusca > Cephalopoda > Oegopsida > Thysanoteuthidae > Thysanoteuthis > Thysanoteuthis major. Next base: position 36,470,248 of record OY735240.1, read on the forward strand.
CAATGTTAGATATATCATATATTTACAATGTAGATACAACAGAAAATGAGAAATAAAAAGCTCAGGCTTTTGATATGTAAACATAATCAAACACTCTAAAGGCGCACAGTGTCTAAATGATGATGATGGTGATGGTGATGGTGGTGATGATGATGATGATGATGAGGGTGATGATGGTGATGATGATGGTGATGATGATGAGGGTGGTGATGATGATGATGATGATGTCCATGCCCCTTTCACAGAGCTGTGGCATGTAAACTAAACTGAATTCAGAGAATGTCTTGGAAAACGGTTCACTAGTGTAGTGAGTTTGATCAGCGTTACCAATTTTTTTGGCTATAACTACTTCAAGGATTGGCTAAATTCGGCAGAATCTGGCTAAAAATATTTCATACCCATTTGAAGCTCAATCATTAGACATGATAACTATATACTCATTATTATCATCATCATCAGTCCTTTAACGTCCGTTGTTGGACATAAACCTTCCCCAGGTTTTGCCACAATTCTTTATTATGGGCGTCACAGAGCCAGTATTTCCTGAATCTGTCCAGTTAATCTCTCCAGCTTGTGTTCAGTCGGCCTCGGTTTCGCATGTGATCTCTGTGGATCCATGTTGTGAGACATGATGTCCATCGGTTGTATTTCATTCTTGCAAAATGGCCTGCCCATTGCCATTTCAGTTTCTATGATGTCACGAACACTTTTTTTCTTCCTTATATACTGTACTGTCATGTGATCTCTCCACGTAAAGTTGAGCATGATTCTCTCATGCGCACGATGCATCCTTCTCAGCTTGCAGGTCTGTCTCTTGGTTAGGTTCCATGTTTCAGCTCCATAAGTGGCTATCGGGAGAATGCATTGGTTAAAAAAAATAACTATATACCAAGACTGTTCAATAAATAATCAAGAAAGATTGTACATTTATTTATATTAAATATACCAGATTTTTAGTGAATTTTCTATTGAAAGATTTAGCATCTAAAACCCTTAAATGTTCTCAAAACAAAAATTTCGGTTGAAGTAATGAAAACAATGAAAATTTTGGAGCAATATCGAACCTTGACTGATCTCCAAAAATGGTAAAACCGGCTAAATTATTCCAATTTCCTGCTGGTTTCACGGCTAAAAATAACAAGTACATGTTTTGAGATAACTATGAAATAAAAATTAAATCGGCATATGATATATTTTTAAAATGGCCAGAATTCCGTTTATTACTATCGCAGATTTTTAATCGGCTAAATAGAAAGAAAATCGGCTAGACCTATCCAAAAATGGCTAATTTGGCATCCCTGTGCCAGATACACCCAGCATTAGACAATTATAATACATGTATCTCTCTGATGGTGCGATTGTCGTAGTTGGTAACGGTGCAGACAATGGGATCGGCGATTCGGATTCGAGGCCAGTAATGTTCACTTCGCACCAATGCCCTTGGGAAAGGCATAAAGTTATTTCTAGGGATGGGAGAAGAGTGAAATAGCAAATTACGTTGGGCTCTCTAACCTTAGAAAGGCCACCGATCTAGGAGAAGGACTACTGTGATTCCCAACCAGGGAGTTTAGGCAGTTTGACGACCAATCCTTCCATCGGAAAGGCCAGGAGAGGGATTCTGACGTCTGGGCATCCCAGGATTTCCATACGCTTCGCCCGGGTCTACGCCCGTTAAAGAGACAGAACAGAGACCATTCATTCCGTACATCTCTAATCCGGTGCTCTGTCGTCCGGTGACTCCGATAGTCCGGCAAGTTTATAGGTCTGCCGTGAGAGTTCTTTGATTCGGTTTCGAATCTTGGTTGAAGCTTAATTCAGCTATTCAAAAACCAACTCGTAAATCTGAGTGTGTCAAAACTGCAGATTGAAACCCTATCGCAGATTTCGAATTCGATGACTTTCAATGATTACTTCAGCATAAAATTAGATATAAATTTATTAATTATAATTTTAATTAATTGATTAATTAAAAAATTAGAGCAAACAAATAATTGAAATGTATTATCATTAAAAACCAAAAATCAAAACTATCAACATAGGTTTCTTTAGTTTTATAATGATTCTGCCTGGCTGACTATCGATGTATGTATGTGTATTTCATGCGCACAGTCTGTACCATTAGAGCTAGAGGACTGAAAATTTAAACATCCACTCCTTATTAGGTCTACTAAAATATCTATTTATTCACAATATAAAGTTATGCTGAATTGGTCCATCACTTTACATCCGGCAACGTTTGAGCTTTTTTTTAGAAAATCTGGATTTTTTAAAATTAATCACCCTAAACAAGATATGCTGCCAAAAGACGTTGGTTACGTCATGGTTTCGAAAGAGTGACTAATCAGACCGATTATGATCTATGTTAATGAAAATTAAATTAAAGAAACATAGTTATGGTTTATGCACTATTCAAAAATCGATAAACTGCTAAAAATTATTTTGTAATAATAAGAAAAAAATAATCTGTTTTCTGACATTTTCAATGGCCACGCCTAAAGAGGTTCAACTGTATTAGATGTTTAATCCACATATACCAAAAGGCCTGTATTCAGTCCATCCTAAAATTAATTGCCACAGAGATTGCTATAGGAAATATACTGAAAAAAATGTCTTTGAAAATACACTGAAGAAAATTGCCGTATAAAATATACTGAACGGAAATGCCATTGGGAATATACAGAAAAAAATGCTGTTGAAAATCTTCTGAAAAAATTCAGTAGAAAATATACTGAAAAAGAAAAGCTATAGAATATACACAGAAAAATTGCCAAAGAAAATATACTGAAATAAAATTGCCATAGAAAATATGATAAGAAAAATTGCCATAAAAAATATACTGAACATAATTGCCATTGGCAATGTACTGAAAAAACTGCTGTAGAAAATATATTGAACAGAATAGCTGTACCAAATATACTGAAAAAATTGGCATAGAAAATATACAGAAAAAAAATAATTGCCGTTGAAAATATGCTGAAAAAATTGCCACAGAAAATGTGCTGAACGGAATTGCCAGAGGAAATATACTGGTAATTCCATTCAGCACATTTTCTGTGGCAATTTTTTTTCAGTATATTTTCTATCCTAACTTATGTTTTCAGTACATTTTCTATGCCAACAGTATGTTTTCTTTAGCAATTCTGTTCAATATGTTTTCTACAGCATTTCTTTTTTCAGTATATTGCCAATGGTAATTCCATTCAGCACATTTGTCTGTGGCAATTTTTTCCAGCGCATTTTTTATGGCAATTTTTTTTTCAGTATATTTCCTATGCCAACTTATGTTTTCAGTATATTTTCAAGGACAATAGTATGTTTTCTACAGCAATCCTGTTTAGTATATTATCTGCAGCTGTTTTATTCAGTATATTGCCAGTGGCAATTCCATTCAGCACATTTTCTGTGGCAATTTTTTTCAGTGTATTTTCATTTCAATTCCGTTCAGCACATTTTCTCTGGCAATTCTGTTCAACACATTTTTGGCAATTTTTTCAGCGCATTTTCTATGCCAAACATACTGTTGACTTAGAAAATATACGGAAAACATAAGTTGGCATAAAAATATGCCAAAAAAAATATTGCTTTGAGAAATGTGCTGATTAGAAATTGCCACAGAAAATATAGTGAAAAAATTGCAACAGAAAGTGTGCTGAATGGAATTGCCACAGAAAATATACTGAAAAAAATTGCCACAGAAAATTGGTTGAACAGAATTGCCACAAAAAATGTGCTGAAAAAAATTGCCACGGAAAATGTTCTGAATGGAATTGCCATTTGCAATATACTGAGAATAACAGGTTGAGAAAAAAAAATATATTGAACAGAATTGCTGTAGAAAACATACAGATTCCATTCAGCACATTTTCTGTGGCAATTTTTTTCAGCACATTTTCTGTGGCAATTTTTTTCTGCACATTTTTTGTGGCAATTTTTTCAGTATATTTTTTCTGGCAATTCCATTCAACACATTTTATGTGGCAATTTTTTTCAGAGCAATTATTTTTTTTCAGTATATTTTCTCTGCCAACTTATGTTTTCAGTATATTTTCTATGACAACAGTATGTTTTCTACAGCAATCCTGTTCAGTATATTATCTGCAGCATTTTTATTCAGTATATTGCCAGTGTCAATTCCATTCAGCACATTTCCAGTGGCAATTTTTTCAGTATATTTTTTATGGCAATTCCATGCAGCACATTTTCCGTGGCAACCTTTTCAGCACATTTTCTGTGGCAATTTTTTTCAGTATACTTTCCGTGGAAATTTTTTTCAGCACATCTTCTGTAGCAATTTTTTCTTTTCAGTATATTTTCTATGCCAACTTGTATTTTCAGTATATTTTCAATGACAGCAGTATGTTTTCTACAGCAATTCTGTTCAATATATTTTTTTTCTCAACCTGTTATTCTCAGTATATTGCCAATGGCAATTCCATTCAGAACATTTTCTGTGGCAATTTTTTTTCAGCACATTTTTTGTGGCAATTCTGTTCAACACATTTTCTGTGGCAATTTTTTTCAGTATATTTTTTTTTGCAATTTTTTCAGCACATTTTCTATGGCAAATATTTTTTTCGGTATATCTTTTATGCCAACTTATTTTTTCAGTATATTTTCCATGACAACAGTATGTTTTCTGCAGCGATTCTGTTCAATATATTTATTCTGTAACAGTTTTTTTTTCCAAGTATATTGCCAACGGCAATTCTATTCGGGACATTTTCCGTTGCAATCTTTTTCAGCATATTTTTTGAGGCAATTTTTTTCAGTATGTTTTCTGTGGCAATTTTTTTTCAGTATATTTTCTGTGGTAATTTTTTTAGCACATTTCCTACGGCAATTTTTTTTTTCAGTATTTTTTTAGGCAAACTTATGTTTTCAGTATATTTTCTATGCCAACAGTATGTTTTCTACAGCAATTCTGTTCAATATATTTTCTGGAGCTTTCTTGTTCAGTATATTGCCAATGGCAATTCCATTCAGTGCATTTCCTTGACAATTTTTTTCAGCATATTTTCTACGGCAATTATTTTTTTTCAGTATATTTTCTATGTCAACTTATATTTTCATTTTATTTTCTATGCCAACAGTGTTTTCTACAGAAATTCTGTTCAATATATTTTCTGCAGCATTTATATCCAGTATATTGCCAATGGCTATTCCGTTCAGCACATTTTCCTTGGCAATTTTTTTCAGCACATTTTCTAGGGCAATTTTTTTTTGCACATTTTCCGTGGCAATTTTTTCCAGTATATTTTCTCCGGCAATTCCATTCAGCACATTTTTTGTGGCATTTTTTTTCAGCACATTTTCTGTGGCAATTCCGTTCAGCACATTTTCTGTGGCAATTTCTCTTCAGTACTTTTTTTGTAGAAAATGTGCTGAAGAAAGTTGCCATAGAAAATGTACCAAAAAAATTGCCATAGACAATATACAGATGAAATATATTGAACAGAATTGCTGTAGAAAACATACTGAAAAAATTGGCATAGAAAATATACTGAAAAAAAATAATTGCAGTAGAAAATGTCCTGAAAGAAATTGCCATAGAAAATGTGCTGAAAAAAAATTGCCCTAACAAATGTGATGAAAAAAATTGCCATAGAAAATGTGCTGAAAAAAATCGCCATGGAAAATATACAGATGAAAGAAAGCAATTCAGATTACATACGAACTCTCTTTCAAAGATAAAAAAAATCTTTTTTTCAATCTTTTACAGATAATTTTTATTCACCCCATACTTCTAATTATACCAAAATCTGACTTTAGACGTAAATGGGTTAATAAGTTTAATTTATTCTACAAACGATCGCACTAGAGCAGGCAGTGATGTCACTAGAGGGGTGCAGGAGGGGCACCGCACTGGGTGACACCAGAGGGGGATGGCAGCAAAATAACTGCATATGAGGTTTATCTGCAGTGTTTCTGCTGCACGCACTGTTGATTTTATAGCCTCTGATTATCTGGTGTTTCAGCAACTTTATTGTGGTAATTAATATTTGTGATCCTATATCGACAACTTATAGGGCATGAAGTAACAATTAGAGGCTAAGAAGGAGATAAGACTGGCAGCTTCAGGGTCGAAATCCGCTCTGACAGAAGCCTATAAGTCTTTAAGATATTTTGACTTTAAGAAAAAAATGTTTTTCCTTCAACTGAAGAAGATTTGGCCATGGTGGGAGACTTATTGAAATAGTATCTAGATATTTCTTCTAGATAATTGCCATGAAAATCTAGATAATTGCAGGTAAAATTTGAGGCATATTATTCATTGATTGAAAACTAATCTTCATAGCTTTCCATTTTCTCTTTCTCTCTCTCTCTTTCTCTTTCTTTCTTGCTTACTTCCTTTCGTTGATTGGTGATATAGGAATATAAACCCCCTCTCTCCCCTCTCTCTCTCTCTCTCTCTCTCTCTCTCTCTCTCTCTCTCTCTCTCTCTCTTCTATCCATCATTTTGAACGTTTCACTTTTTAGTCTTAACCGGAGGTCTGAACTTGTCGTTGTTGTTAGGTGAGGAAAATGAAGTCAAAACTCAGTAAGAGTTTGACAAAAATGGAATAAAAAGCGCCTGCTCGGCTACTAAAAATGTTGTAACTAACACGATGTAATTAAATGTAGAAAGATTTTCAATAGCAGTATTCATGTAATCTCAAAATTGTTACATTTAACCAATTTAAAACTATTTTATTTTGTTTATGTATTTATCACGCTTGCATTTAATCATCATGTCAACGAAAAACATTAATTTTTTTTTCAAACCCCCGCCCTAAATAGGTTTTTAGTGCGGGTATGGGTAAATGTGCTACGTAAATTTATGCTAAATTGATTCCTTAGTTTGTGTCTGTTATCATTTATGCTTTTGTTTTGAAAATCCAGACTATTCAAGTATTCAGTTCCCACGAAAAGGCGGGAGAAGCAATTTATTTATAATTCACTCCCTTTAACAAATTTTTAATATATTACCCACAACACGACGTGCTGCTAAGACAAGTTGGACACGTAGTGGGCCTCTATTGAGTCCAACAGTTTAACATCAAAATTTAACATCAAAATTTAACATCAAAGTTTAACAATAACGTTTAACGCTGAAATTTAACGTTAAAGTTTTAGCAATAAAGTTTAACGTTAGCGTTAAAGTTTAACGTTAAACTTCAACGTTAAAGTTTAATGTCAAAGTTCTACGTTAAAGTTTAATGTCAAAGTTCTACGTTAAAGTTTAATGTCAAAGTTCTACGTTAAAGTTTAATGTCAAAGTTCTACGTTAAAGTTTAATGTCAAAGTTCTACGTTAAAGTTTAATGTCAAAGTTCTACGTTAAAGTTTAATGTCAAACTTCTACGTTAAAGTTTAATGTCAAACTTCTACGTTAAAGTTTAATGTCAAACTTCTACGTTAAAGTTTAATGTCAAACTTCTACGTTAAAGTTTAATGTCAAACTTCTACGTTAAAGTTCAATATTAAAACGATGATAATTTTTATATAGTTCTCGAGCGTTTTTTACAAAAAATTCTTTTGTTTTCTTATGGAATTTCTATTTCAACCCCATAAAATAATATAGATGTAAAAAATATTCAGGCTGTGAGTATGGAATTGTTATCAAAGAGCAAACAGGGAAACAGAGATATGCATCTGGTAGTAAAAGATTTGGACCCCCCAGGACCTTGCTTTTGTGATATCATTTTTTTCTCTTTCAAATATTTGACCAATTCTTTTCAAAGAAGGCAGGAGAACAGGAATTTTTCTCTGCTCGCAGAAACTCTTTAATGCCTTGATATGTCTTGATATCTTAGCGAGAATTTCCAGGTGGATTCTGAATAGCACCATCAACATTTGTTTTAATTTTTTTTTTCATTATGCCTCTTTGGGGATCCCATACGATACACAATATTTGCTCATCAACTTCAACACAAATACAGAATTCATAATAATACGTTCAAATGTACATAAATAGAAACAACATCTATAATTCAACACAGTTCACAGATCAGACTTTCTAGAAAGTCTCATCGGACAGAGTCGAAAAACGTCTTATTAAGCTCATGCTCTTTCTATGATTTCTAATCTTATCTGAAACATTTTCAAATCACTGTACACTTCTGCTATTTCTACCAATACAACTTATTCAGCCCAAAATACATTACTCTATGAGAAAAAGAATCTAATTATTTGGAGGATTTATTTTTTGAAATTTGTCTTGTCAATAGACTTCCAGTTCGAGGAGAGATATTAAAGAATGGTGTAGCATTGAAGTGAGCGAAAGGTTCTACCCTCTCTTATATATGTACATACGTTTGTTTGTTTTTTTTGTGTGTGTGTGTGTGTGTGTGTGTGCGTGTGTGTGTGTGTGTGTGTGTGTATGTGTGTGTGTGTGTATGTATGTATGTGTGTATGTGTGTGTGGTGTGTGGTGTGTGGTGTGTGTGTGTGCGTGTGTGTGTGTATGTGTGTGTGGTGTGTGGTGTGTGTGTGTGCGTATGTGTGTGTGTGTGTGTGTGTATGTGTGTGTGGTGTGTGGTGTGTGTGTGTGCGTGTGTGTGTGTATGTGTGTGTGTGGTGTGTGGTGTGTGTGTGCGTGTGTGCAAGTGCTCCTGGCCACATCGCCTGATCATGTTTACAGACTTGAAAATTGGAATCAGGACTCCAGAAGACCCCTTTTTGAAATGATATTTGAAAAAAAAAAGAAGCTCATTTTACTCTTTGGATGTCTTATTTTGACGGTTTTATAAATAACCTCCAGATTCACCAGAATCTAAATATTCCTTCATGTTTTTTAAAACTCTATTTTAGATCTTTTCCTGTGGGAAACGTCAATGATATCATAAATAGAATTCATTCTAACCATATGGATTTTCTTCAAATGATCTCAAATTTTGACCCTAATCTTGTTGAATGACTGACTGTGATGGCGTGTATTTTGAAACTCCATTAATCATTTTGAATATCTCAATCAAATCCCACTCATTTTTCTCTCTCGCTGAGTTGTTAAACCCAGAGACTCCGATCTTCAATTATAACCAAGATATATATTTCATTAATTAATTTAATTACTCTGATTCGCTGCACGCTCTTCTAGTTTTAAGATTAAATTTCAGTTCCAATGCTTAACTCATCATCATCATCAGTCTTTTAGCGTCCGTCGTTGGACATAGACCTTTGCTAAGATTTGCCACACTTCTCTATCATGGGCGTCACGGAGCCAGTACTTCCTGAACTTGTCTAGCTCGTCTCTCCATCTAACATTTTGCCGGCCTCGGTTGCGCATGTGGTCTCGGGGAATCCATGTTGTGAGTCGTGATGTCCATCGATTGTCAGCCATTCTTGCAACATGGCCAGCCCACCGCCATTTGAGATTTTTTATGGATTCTATTATGTCTCTAACTCTTGTCTTTTCCCGGATGTACTGTGCTGTTTTGTGGTCTCTCCATGTGAGGCCCAGCATTATTCTTTCATGTGCACGTTGCATGGTTCTCAGCTTACGAGCTCTCAAACCAGAGGATTATATTCTACTTGAGATCTAATCAATGCTTTGTATATTTTACCAATAACAAAATCATCCCTTGAAAGATTATTTCTAATCATCCAATTGGCTGAATTGAACTTCTCAATTCTAAGCGGGCTTCTTCTCGTTGGGATGCCAAAAATGATAACTGATCTTAGTTTTAAAAATTACAGATAAGTAGATCTAAAGTTGCCACATTTTTCTCTCTATTTCACTCATTCTTTATTTATCAATTTTTTTTCTCTCAAAAATTCACTGTCTATTGACTTCAAGTAAGTTAAAAACTTGATAATTAAGGGAAAAGAATCCATTGAAAAGCTCAAATGGTAGTGGGCTGGCTATGTTGCAAGAATGGCGGACAACCGATGGACATCGCGACTCACGACATGGATCTCCCGAAATCACATGCACAACCGAGGCCGGCAGAATATTAGATGGAGAGACGAGCTAGACAAATTCAGAAAGTATTGACTCCGCGACGCACCATGATAGAGAAGTGTGGCAAGTCCTGGGGAAGGTCTACGTCCAACGACGGACGTTGAAAGACTGATGATGACTATGATGATGATGATGATGATGATGATGATGATGATGCCTGTGCGCGAATTACCCTTTCTGGCTGAACAAAACATAAAAATTTCATTAGACATGTTAGTATTCCACGGCACAGAGCTTTACCCCGTTATAAATGCACAAAGTGTAAAATAGGATATAAGCTCGGTTGATTCACCCGGGTAGACTGCGTGAATAACAAATAACGAAAAGAAAAATAAATGAATAATAATTCTATATACCTCAATTCATACCTTTTCAGATCTTTCACTAAAATTCTCATCCTCTAACCTTCACCTTGTACAGTGTCACGTACACCCGGACCTGTCTGCTCACCCACCAGGAGCAGATAGTAAGTGTTAAGGGCCGGTGGAGCTCTAAAGCCACTCCGAACGATATATCTATGCCTCGCATCAATGAAACACTGTAGCCTGTGCGTCTCTCAGAACTGATTATTTGATATATATCTAAAATAATCTGAAAAAATAGATCTTTTATCCATAATTATCTAAGAAAAAAACAGCTCAGAATTTGGGCATCGTTGGTTCAAAATAAGCACAGAGGTCCGAAAATGCACTTTTTTTGAAAAAATAAACAAAAAAACCCAAAGCAGTTGTTAGTAGATGTTGCTTAGTGGTATACTCATGCAAATTTTCGGGGTTCTGACCTCCAAAATAAGATCAACGGAGTCCGGACACACACTCACACACACACACACACACACACACACACACACTGATACTCAAAAAGAGAAGAATCTTTAGCGCACTTGGTAGGTTGCTCGGGTAGGCCATTTGTGGGGCTACGATAATTCGATTTTAACCACAGTAATAAGTCCCTCAATACAGATCGTCATATAACCAAAGTTTTTTGGCATCACGAAAAATCCGAAAGTTCATATAAACAAATGTGTTCAATAAACCAAGGACCAATTTATCATAAACTTACATAGTAAACCGAGGACCCCACTAAAAACCTATTTAGGTCGTTTAAAAACTAAGAATAAAACGTTTCAATTTTTCAGCACCCCCCCCCCGTCCTGGCTCCATTGGTACGGCCTGTGCGTGCGATACGTATATTCATCCATAACCAGCCGGACCATCTTGAAAACTGAAGAAACCTATTTCGATACTTTTGGTGACAGTTTTGATTCTCGGGAGCCAAGTGTCTAGCAAACGAATTAAAGATAGATTGTGAGTTGAGTTCTCTTTCACGTTTCTTAACCAGAAATATCGTCTCACAGTGTCGAAATAAAAAGTACGTACTGAGACCACGCTACTATTCAATGGGACGTTGCTATCTACACAGACGGAACAATAAAAGCTAATCGACCCGACATTATCATTAAAGACTTTAATGAGAGGACACACCTATCAATAGACATGATGATACCAACAGATTTTAATGTGTCTGTCAAAGAGTTCGAAAAGCTATCAAAGTATTAAGACTTGGAAATAGATGTTTGAAAAATATGGTAGTTGAAGACAATAACAATCCCAGTGATAATAGGTGGAATTGGAAGGAAGAAGGGAATAAACATCTAGAAAAAAATTACCTGGAAAACCCTGTTTATTATAAATCCAAAAAGTTGTTTCAACTAGTAAGACCTATACAATAAGAAGGGTATTATTAAGGAAGACCTGAGCCATCTATGGGGGTTTTATCCTTTTTTATATATATGTATGTGTTTGAATGTTTGTTCGTGTGTTCCAGCACTCCTGGCCATACCGTTTTATCCACAGACATCAACACTGGTAGCAGTACTCTACTACGCCCCTTCTAGAATTGTTTTTTTTTTCTTTGAAAAAGATGACCTTTTTGGGGGGAGGGGCTATTCTGACAGGTTTATTAATACCATCTAGATTCTAGAATTCATTTCGACCACAATAATTCTTCGATGGAATCTTTTTACATGACTTCAAATTTTGACGCAACGGTTGTTCACTTATTGACCGATGATTGCGAGTCTATATAACTTTCAATGATTTTATGTTTGTAATCATACTTATTCTTGAAAATCATTTCAGTGATTCCTGCCTAAATTGTACATCTCTCTCCTACAGAAAGGATCCAGCATATCCTCACCATCTCTCGCTTCGGGTCACTGGTTGGGACCCGGTTCGAGGTATGAATCCGACAGAAATCCGAATAATAATTACACAACGCAGAAACTTAAGCGCTAACTGACTGAAGAAAAGTTGCCTGTTGGGCTTGCAAAATAAACACCAGACCAGTACTAAAGCCCCTACAGTATTCACACGATTTGATTTAGTCTGACACAAGCTGAATAATAGTGGAGAGAAAACCAATGACGGTGAATGCTTCTTGTGACTTGATAATTGCCTCTATAGCAGGCATTTTACTCAACCACCAGACTCCCACACTCAAATGAAATAGTTTGTGTCATAGCAGACAGGGGTCAAGCGGTTCCCCCCTCCCATTCACCTCTGCTCCGGCCAATTAGTAGTCAGTTACAGTTTGTGATTCGTTCGGAAAACGCCAACTAAAAACTTAAGAGGGAAGTTCTACTTCTGAACTCATAAAATATGGGGCTGACCACCTTGTTATATATATATATATATATATATATATATATATATATATATATATATATATATATATACATATATATATATATATACAACGGTGTATGTGCCTGAGTGTGTAACAGCAACGTACCAGTAAAAACTCTGAAAACCAACACTCTTAAGTCATTAGAATGTTTGCATATATATATATATATATATATATATATATATATATATATATATATATATATATATATATATATACATATATAAAAGTCTTGCTAAATACGTCTGACAAAGAAATTGTTTTCAATCTTTTTGTTAGTCTTTCTTGTTTACGCACATAAATGGCTAATTCTTGCATACAATGCACAGGGTATGTCTTGCTGCATTGTATGCAAGAATTAGCCATACAATAGATTAAACCGAACACTTTTGATAAGTACGAATAAATACAAGACGAAACAGGAATATATCAGTGAAATAATTCATTATTTTTTATTCTTTCATTTTATTCTTTGTTTGATTCGTTTGCAGAATAAAGTTTCCACAAATCTTGCTGTCTTCAGCGCTTAGTGTTAAGTATTAATTTTCATAGGGGACTTATGGTGTGTGGGTGTTGTTAGAACTATTATTTATTGCTTTTTGCCCATTGATTGGGAATATATATATATATATATATATATATATATATATATATATATATATATATATATGGTTGAGTGTCAAGGAATGGTAGTATTATTGGGTTCTTTTTGTGTGTAAATTTGATAGAGGATTCTGCTATGTTCAATTTAGCTACTACGTTGTGTAGCTAGGTGTGTTTGCATTATAGGATTAACACCATCAAACACACACCCACATACACACATATATATGTGTGTGCGTGTGTTATTTGAACCGATAGCCCGTGTTTACACGGGGAATATGTCAGTTGGCCAAGGCAGCATGAATAGACTTATACATACGCCGTGTAAAAACGAGATATCCTGCAAATTTACTTTTTATAACAATCAACAAGCAAAGTATCTCCACAAAATAAAACAGAAAAGTACAGCAAGCATTGGCCAATCAAAAAACGAAGAAAAAGAAAACAGAATATATATATATATATATATATATATATATATATATATATATATATATATATATATATATATATATATATATATACACATTAAAAGGAATATCCTACAACCTAGAAAAGTGTCCTAAATAGGAATCTAAAATTAATTGAATCTTTTGCCTGAAGAAACCAAAACAGAACAAAAACATAAACGTGTTTGTGTTGTGTATCCTTTACTTCATTGCATCTTAAGCTCTACTCTAACTCAACTTAATGTCTAATGTTGAATGCATCGAGCACATTCTGAAATAAACCAATCACATGTCAAATATTGTACTACATTATATATTATATTATTGTATTCCTGAAATAAATAATTATATATGTGTGTATCCGTGTGTATGTGTGTGTGAACATACATTGATAAAAATAACAAAGTCTGTCAATATAATAATATATATATATATATATATATATATATATATATATATATATATATATATATATATATATATATATATATGATATGAACTGTAGAAAGTGAGACAGGCTCGGGAGTAAAGTGTTTTTAAGTTAGGTTAATTTATCTGTAAATGTTTTTATCAATGGTCTAGACATGTTTCGGGAGCTATTCACATCTTCAGCAGTGTATGCTGTGTGTGTGAGCATGTGCTTTTAGAGGTTATAGGTTTCATGCAGAACCTGAATCCATCATCAGGAGCTTTGCTTTGTGAGCAAAAAACGGTATCCCACCCGCTAGGGGCATCCTGTTGTGTGAGAGAAAGTCCAGCCAGTGATGAAGTCTATAGTTTATCAGCAGCAGTTAGTCTTGGAGAAGACAAAAGGTGTAAGGGTAGGGGGGGAGTGATGTGGTGTTAGATTGTGTGGGTAGGTGAGGGATAGTGTGAAGGCAGGGGTGATGAGGTTAAGGAACTATATAGGTTTCAACCTTATAAATCATCAAAAATATGTTGGCTATGATTTGAACAAGTGATATGACTGGCTAAGGTGGATTTTGCTATGGGTCTAAATGACTCTGAAGTTCCCTGTATTGAATGTATCTGAGCAGGGGGTATATGTAGATACATATTTATACTTATATATTGTTACTATTTTTGAGGTTTAGGTGATCTATGGGTAAAAAGTGCTCGATTTTAGGGATACAGCATAAGTAAATAGATATAGACAGAGCAATCAGTGCTTCATGGTGACTAAGCGTGTCACGCCGGTGCAATCGTCAGACCATGTGCTAATCCTGGTGCGGCACTCCCTACATTGCGTAGGGAAACTGATGGGATACGTTACATGTAATTTTTATAGTTTAAAAAATGATTATTTGTTTTTCCCATTAACCCCTCCACCCACCCACCGATACGTAACTGAACACTGTACATACAGGGAGCGCCCCATCAGGAGTACCATATGGTCTGATGATCGCATCAGCGTGACACACTGAGTCATCATGGAGCACTGAAATCTCTCTTTATATATCTTTATATATGTGTGTGTGTGAGTGTGTGTACCAAATTATAAATCTTTAATTCAATATACGATGCATGATAGGTTTATCATAAAGAGGTGCTCAATACAAAAACATTTAGTGGGTGTAGAGCTTTAAATATGGTGGAATAATGGATTTGCTACACAAACACTTTTATTTTTCTACTCTTTGGGCTTCTACATGTTCGCCCAAAGAGTAAAATATAAACCTGTTTGCGTAGTAAATCCATAATTTCATTTTATATATATATATATATATATATATATATATATATATATATATATATATATATATATATATATGTATATATGTGTGTATATGTGTGTGTGTGGTACAGATCAGGCAAGCAGAGTAACATAATATAATGATATAGAGCCTCTTCTGTTTCTATCATTATTCGGACTATCCTCATCATGGTTGTTTTTCATACAACGTTCCAGCCGTTGTACTCTACGGCCTTCATCAGGTATCATCTGGTAAGTGCAGGGAAGTAGCGAACCGAACCCTTTATTTAACCGACGGGGGTATATTGACTGCACTCCCCTTCTTAGCAGTAGTATTTTCGAATTATTATTGTCTCACACTGGGATTGAACCGAGAACCATTAGATTACTTGCAGTAATTTCTGTCTGATTCTCTAACGACTACGCTGTGTGGATAGTCCGAATAATAATAGAAATAATAATAATTCCTCATCTCAAAAATTCAGAGAGCCACTTCTGATATGTAATGGATTTATTTCATTTCATTATTTTCATTTAATTTCTGATGAGGCCCGGAGAGGGCAGAAACATGAGCTAGTTTGTGTAGCGAATTCACATTCTACTATATACATACATACATACATACATACATATATATATATATATATATATATATATATGTATATATATATATATATATATATATATATATATATATATATATATATATTCTTACAAAGATGCTTGAAATGTAGTATACATTCTACTTATTTCTATTCCTCATAAACATGGTCTACGCTACCATCAACTGCACAATACAGCATTAACTAGGCACTCGTTTATCTAAGTGAAAAAGTTACTAACAAGGATGAAAAACATTTTCCATGTAAAACCTTTCGTGCTTACAACACATCTGACTCTAAAAATGTCCGAACCGACTACCACTGGCGCCATCAAGTGGTGGAAACAAAAATCAAAGCAAGTGAATCAGCTTTCTCCAAGGCTCAACTAGCCTTGCTCTCTCTTTCTTTGACCAGAGTTTGAGAAGAAAAAAACTCAACGCCGATGCGTAAATTTCACTCCATCAAAAATATTCAAGATGTTCCGTAACATGACTCTATATCATCATCATCATCATCATCATTAAATCGTCCATCGTTGGACATTGACCTTTCCCAGGATTTGCCACAATTCTCTATCATGGGCGTCGCGGAGCCAGTATTTTCTGAATTTGTTTAGTTCATCTCATTTGACAACTCTTTCATCATCAGTCTTTTAACGTCTGTTGTTGGACGTAGACCTTCCCTGGGATTTGCCACAATTCTAGACCATGGGCGTCGCGGAGCCAGTATTTTCTAAATTTGTCAAGTTAATCTCTCCATCTTGTATTCTGTCGGCCTCGGTTTCGCCCGTGATCTCTGGGAATCCATGTTGTGAGTCGTGATGTCCATCGGTTGTCTGTTATTCTTGCAACATGACCAGCCCATTACCATTTAAGTTTCCTTAAATATTCTATAATGTTTCCGAGTTCCCTTTTCTTCCTGATGTACTGCACTGTCTTGTGATCTGTCCATGTAAGGTTCTATGTTTCAGCTCCATAAGTGACTATCGGGAGGATGCATTGGTTGTATACTCTTCTTTTTAGAATTAATTGGAGAATAGAGGAATCAAAGAAGGCAGTGAATATCTGAGCAAACATAACCCTTACCAAGTTTTAAACTGGAAAACTGTGGAGACATCTTTATCCGTACATTTTTCAGACTCTCCGAAGCTATCCATGTAATCGTCGACTCCTAAAAGCGGCACGTACAAATGTTTTTAGTAACCAACAACCAAAACTGTCACCAACACTCTGAATAAAGGTTTCTTCAGTTTTTATGTTGGTTTGGTTAGCTATCTATGTATGTATCAATCAAGCGTACATGTAGCATCAGAGCGAGTGAATTAAAAAATTAAAGAATTATTCCTGATTATGTCTAGGAAATACGGTTTCTTTGTTTGTGTACCCACCCCAATAAGTGTTTTGTGTGGGGGATCAATTTGCAATGTAATTCTATGCCAAATCTATCCCTTAGTCTAAGTAGAATTCACGCTTTCTTTCGTCTATTGGTGTTTTTTCTGATTATTCAGACTCTTTTAGTGATGACTGCCAAATAAAAAGAATGAGAAGTAACTTTTTCTTTTTTAATCAATCATCCCAAACCAGGGTTGCTAATTTAGATGTGACTTTTTCATTTTTTCGATTCTGCAAGTCGAGATTTAAAAAATGATAAAAAAAACATCTAGTCTTCCAGATAAGAAAAAAAAAATTTAAAAATCTTTATATTGTCAGCACGGTACTCACGAATTTGTATCTAAATTGGCAACCCCACCCCCAATACGGCACGCTGCCAAAAGACATTGGTAATGTGACGGTTTCTATTAAGTGACCAGACCTGTTTTCAACGAGTTGTCCTTCTGTCTTTAGTTTATTTATGTGCGCTCCCTGTGGAGCCTAGAAATGCAAACCACTCCCCGCTAGACTCGGTTCTGGGAAACTCCCTTCAGCTGGGGTCCCATATCAGTCCACCTGCCTATTATCACACTTTCGTCTGATCTTCTCCAGATCCTCTTTGACCCTCGAAATCACCTCTTCCCCTACAGTCTAAAACCTGAGCCCGGGGTTGCCAGGTTGGCTTTTTGAAGGCCAAATTTATGAAATTTAGCTTTTTTTCAACTACAGTGGCTTCATAATTTGGGTTTGGCCTTTTGGCATTTCGGCTTAATGGCTCTTCCCACTTTCATTTTTTTTTGCTTGGGTGGTTTTGAAATGAAATGCATGTCAAATTATTAAGCAAGTGTTTATATTATTGTATATTTAGTTTCACTTGAGATAGAGAGAAATGAATTGACACAAACATTGAAAAGAACGACCTGCACCAAAGTAGCAAAAAATGTAGGTATTCTGCGCAGCAGGAAACAAACGGAAGCCGTTTTTGTTGTAACCTTACACTTTGAGAGTCTCAAATTATCTGGTAATTGCTGCAACGTATTAAAATATAAGTCGTAAAATTGATTCATCGCAGACAGAGAAGAATTCTATCAGCACATCAACAGGCAGTACAAGTCTTGAAATGATAAAACTTCTTCAAAGGGACCGTCAAAAAGCCAAGAAATACGTTGAGGCCCCTGGTGTATCCCGTAGAACATCAGATAATGGCAAGTCCATGATGATAACACAGTGTCTCCAATTGAACGAATTGTCAGAAAAAAAAACAGCTCTGAACAGCAGAACTATATTCGCCGCGGTTGATCGAGGTAACGTGTCCAAATCATCTTGGTGCCGAACTCGGCCTGATATTCGACCAAGTTTGAAACTCAGACAAAGTTGAAATATTTGAAATGAGCTTGGAAGTATTTGAAAAATGACTTCAATGTTTTTCTTTTTACTGACGAGTGCGTAGCTACACTTGAGATATGGATGGAGTGTGGCAACGTTGAGAAGGAAGAGAAGTATCGGGTACGATAAGGTGGTGGAAGAGTTATGATTTCTGCAAGAAATGAGTTGGTTGGATTTTGGAGTGTATCAGATGCAAATTCCCTGGCTTGTACTGAATTTTTGAAAGACATTTTTCGGCCTTAGTTCATAAACAAGTCTCACGTACCTAAGAACCTTATCTTCATGCGAGACAACGCCCCTTCGAACAATGCGTGCGTAACGGTCGATTCATCATCATCAGTCTTTTAACGTCCGTCATTGGACATAGACCTTCCTAAGGATCTGCCACAATTCCCTATCATGGGCATCGCAGAGCCAGTATTTCCTAAATCTGTCCAGTTTATCTCTCCATCTTGTGTTCTGTCGGCCTCGGTTTCTTATGTGACCTCTGGGGATCCATGTTGTGAGACGTGATGTCCATCGGTAGTCTTTCATTCTTGCAACATGGCGTGCCCATAGCCATTTGAGTTTTTAATTAGTTTCTATGATGTCACGAACACCTGTTTTCTTCCTTATATACTGCACTGTCTTGTGATCTCTCTATGTGAGGTTGAGCGTGATTCTCCCATGCACACGTTGCATAATTCTCAGTTTACAGGCCTTTCTCTTGGTTAGGTTCCTTGTTTCAACTCCATAAGTGACTATCGGGAGAATATATATACTCTTCTTTTTAGGATTATTGGGATCATCTGGTTCTTGAAAGTTGAGCTTGTTCTGCCGAAGGCTTGCCATCCTAAAGTGATTCTTCGCTTGATTTCTTCCTCTTTTGAGGGTCTCATGGAGATTCGTTATCCAAGGTAGATGTAGCGGTCTTCCTTGCTGAGTTTTGCATTTTCTATTTTGACAGTTACGTTCTTATTCTCAACATGATTATTGCACATGATTTTCGTTTTACTGAAGTTCATGTGCAGGCCGACTTTTTTTGCTTTCTTTGTTTAGATCGTCTAGCATTAGTTGGAGGTTGTGTAGGTTCTCTGCGATAAGGACGATGTCGTCTGCAAATCTAAGGTTGCTCAAGTATTCGCAGTCTATTTTGATTCCTCTATTTTCCCAGTCTATGTTCCGGAAGATCATCTCAAGGCAGTCTGTAAAGAGTTTAGGTGAGCTGGTATCACCTTGTCTTACTCCTTTTTGGAGCTGAAACGGTTCAGAGTCCTTATGTAGCCTGATGAATGAGTTGCTGTGGTCGTATATGTGTTGCAGTACTTTAACGTATACAGGGTCTACACCTTGTACCTGACTAAAATAAGGTTTAGGAATGGTAGATTAATAGACTGGCCACCATTTCTTCAAAATTTTAACCAAATTGAACCTCTCTGGAGCATTCTCAAGAGGAAGGTGTATGGAAATGGGCGTCAGTTTGCTACCAAAGAAGACTTACGGCAAGTTATTCTGACGAGTGCGTATGCTATTATAGCTGAGGAAATTCAAAATCATCTAAAATCATTCAATGATCGACTATTATTATTCGTGGGATGGATGTTACACTTCAAAGTAAATTATTTGATCAGGGTTCTTTTTTTCAAAACTGTATGCTGTTGATTTAAAGGCTTCAACATTTCATGCAGACGAGTTTTTCATGGTTTTTCAAACGCTCAAAATTCGAAGTGTTTGATGATTCAATCCAAGAATAATGAGAGCATGACTGTCTTTTCTACCTGAGCTAAAATGGGAAAATTGGGAAAATATTCTTCACCCGTACATTCAAGTTCAATATTTGCAGGCGTTGTATAATGATACGAAGCGAATATTTGAGTTAGATATTATTAGAATTCTTCCACTATAGCAGAATTTAGAAGAGAAAAACGTTTTTGTATGATAATTTTCCAAAGGATGAGTAAATCTTAGAATATATAAAGAAAGACAATGACATATCATAATAAGAACAAATCCTTTCAAGTTTCGCACCATCGAGTTTTTTCTTGTATTCTATACATTGATTATAGAATTATGTGATGTTAACATTTTAAGACTGATTGACTGAACATTCATTAATTACTCAGGTAATTGTTTTGATTATTTAAGCTGGAGTTTTTGTGCATTTTTGGTCGCTGAATCAAAAAATGAAAACCGTTTTTCGCCATCACCCACCATTTTCTCAGGAAACGTGTTTTTTAGATGAAGGTTTTCACATAATTGTGTAATATACATAAGGATTCATCGTGATCAAAAATAAACCCACCCCAATGAGAGAAATCAAAAATGAAACTTAACTGAATCACACTGAAATATGTTTGCCATATAAACCATATTTGTTTGCCAAATAAACCATATCAGCGAGAGGCAAGCCCAACCTTTCTAGACATGTCCAACTGCTAAACATGCTACTTTGTGCTGCTATGACTCATAGATATGTTGCGGTTAAGCAATGTTCAGGTTTATCAATAAAGTAATTCGTGTTTTAAGCATGGATTTGAATTTAAGAAAGTACCGTATTCAAACTTTGGCTTTGAAAATGTTGTAAAATTGTGCAGTACGGGATTATGCAAAAACCTTTAAATTAATATTTTAAAAAAAAACATGTATTTTGTGAAAGAATGCTGAATGAAGGAGAAAATAGTTCTTATTTTATAATGTAGCACCCCAAAACAGAGAAAAATCTTCTAAAATAATCAAAACAAATTTCTTAATGTATCCATATTCATAGTGCAAAATCATGCAAAAAACCTAAATTAAAAACAAAAACTCATGTCGTGATCAAAAAAATGTTTTTCATTTTCAATTCAGCGTACATGAATATATGAAAAAATCTGCTGAAATAATGATAAAAATTAATTACTTTAATTTTGCGGATCTGTGTTATTTCACGAATAAAAAAACATGTTAATAGAAGCGTTCGATAAACTGAGAGGTAGCTAGTTAAATTAGGAGTTCAATTCGGAACAGAGACAGAGAGTTACATATGTAGGTGTTAAATGATCTAGGAAATAAGATCTAAATTTGCAACCCAAATTTCATAGCTTACCATTTGACATTTTTTGGCTTTATTGGCCTTTTTCACGTATTGGTTGGCTTCACAGTCAGGTTTTAATCTGGCAACCCTGTTTGAGCCGACCTCCCGCTCTTTATTAGAGTTCAGATGTTCAAGGTTCCCATCCTAGTTTTTGTCTTTGTTATTAAAACGTTGTTCGACGAACTGGATCTCCGTAGGTTTTCTCAAGCATGTGTCATGAGCCGTTCTGAAGGGTAATCTACCCGACCAGGCTCTTTCCCTGGGGTGATCGCTGAAGCAATCGCTGGGGGTGATGCTGCAGCAGTTTCGGTAACAAGTAGGTTTTACGAGATGAAGTTGCCCGTCCCCACTCAATCCATCTTTTTTCCAGGCTTGGGACCGACAAGATCATCTAAAAGAGGCAATTTGGGGAATTAAACTGGACTTTTACAAATTATATTTTGATCTACGCATCAATTTCAGTCTCTCGGAAATAATAATAGTCGGCCCCTAAATTTAACCAGGGAAATACGGTGTAAGAAAAAAATCCAATTTTTACAGTCGGACTTACGGGACAAAAAGACCCTGTATTATATTTGTCCTCGATTTTACGAGCCATTTAATTCACGAAATTGAGTTATTTTTTGTTAGAAGATGGGAACGTCTGTTTGAGACCGAATGATATTTTTGTCGCGAATAAGACCCGAGTCGAATTTCATTTTTCCTGGTGAGATGACACCACTCCCCAAAACCAAGCATCGCAGTGTGTTTTCTCTCTTTTGTCGCCTTAATACTTTAGGAGGGTCAAGGGAAGAAAACATGAATGGAGATTAGGATGTGTGTGTGTGTGTGTGTGTGTGTGTGTGTGTGTGTGTGTGTGTGTGTGTGTGTGTGAGAGAGAGAAAGAGAGAAGGGGGAGACGGAGGGAGGGGGAAAGAGATTATCAGGAAGAAGTGAAAGAAAGCGGGAATAAGAAAGAAATAAAGAGACAAAAGGAGAGAAGGAGACTAAGGAAAAAACGAAGGAGAGCAGAAAGAAAGAAAAAAGAAAGAAAGAAAGAAAAAGGGAAACAGGTGAAGGAAAACAGTAATGAAAAATAAAAGAAATAAAAGGAGAAGGAGAGAGAGAGAAAGAAAGAGAGAGTCGAACAGGGAACCAGAAAGATATATATATATATATATATATATATATATATATATAGAGAGAGAGAGAGAGAGAGAGAGAGAGATAGAGAGATAGAGATAGAGAGAGAGAGAGAGAGGGAGAGAGAGAGAATGAAAGACAGAGGAGAGAAAAAAATGAAAGCGATAGAGTGAAAGAAAAGGATAGGGCATGAGAAAGAAAGAAAGTAAGAAAGATAAAAAGAAAGAGGCTGATAGGCGACTGAGGGAGGTATATAACGACCCAGTCCTTTGCTACAGCTGCGAAAGTTGGAAGCCCCAATAATATCTTCTCAACATTTGTCGTAGGTAATTCGAGAAGACAGTGAAGGTCGTATAAATTCCAGAATGACTCCTGGATGACTTTTTAGTGAAACTGTGTATCTCGAACAGTTGTTGAAAAAAAAAAGCTTTGAATGCTTCATATCTTTTTTCTCAACTTCAGAAATATTTTTTCTTTAAAGTGCATTAAGAAGTAACCAACCGTAACATTTGTATAATATGACAGAAATCAAGGCAAAATTCTCTTCCT
This sequence comes from Thysanoteuthis rhombus, assembly GCA_963457665.1. Classification (NCBI taxonomy): domain Eukaryota; kingdom Metazoa; phylum Mollusca; class Cephalopoda; order Oegopsida; family Thysanoteuthidae; genus Thysanoteuthis; species Thysanoteuthis major. The sequence continues at coordinate 36,493,700 of OY735240.1, forward strand.
AGTTTACTAAATCCGGTCTCCCGGCTTGGATCGAGAAATCTGTTTGAATTTCAAAACCCAAGAGGTGTTCTAAGACAGTTTATAACTTGTGCATGTACCATTGATTTACATGGTCGAATCTTAATCACTTGCATAGTTCCCACTCGATCATCGTTCCTATCCAGTTAGATCTGTTTTTGTATCAATTTAAAGCTAATTTACTGTATTCTCTTATGAGAGGGTTTACGGTTAATCTATATTAATTAATAGAGTGTTCGGAAAGTGATTACGTATTTCTCTGCTATGAATTATAAACCAACCAATTAGGCAAGATCAGGGTTAAATGGTCGGTTAAACGATGTCTGGATTTAGTTAATCATTTCTTCTATCCGGCAGTGTATCGTTTATATTGTCTAGTAAAGTTTAAACCTATGGAGGACAGAGACTTTAAAGAGTCCCGGAAAAACGCAGAATTTAAAGGATTAAAAAAAAACGAAAATTTCCCTTCCCGTTGGACTACTGTCCTTGATGATGATGGTGATTAAAATATTGATAAATAGTATTTAATTGAACTTCGTTGACATCTGTTTGTATCTCTACTTCGAAAATGAATAATTTTCCTAACTCGAAAATAGGTAAATACTTTCGGAAAACCCTAATATTCCGTTATTTCCCTTGTATAATTTGTTCCAATACACGTATTCTAGGCGATTATAAATCAGAATTCAGTTTTTCATCATTATTATGTTGTATCACACCAATATGTTTTCTTTCATCACCATTACCATTATAATCATCATTTTAGCGTCCGTGATCTGACAGACCTTTCCCAGGATTGGTAAACGTGTTTGTTATAAATGACAGTTTTTTTTTTTTACCGAAGTCAACATGGAGACCAACTTTCTTGCTTTCTTCATTCAGCTCGTCCAGTATTCTTTGAAGATCACGAAGATTCTCGGCAAAAAAAGATGACTGCTCACTTACATAATTGCCGTTTCTTCTAATTCCTTTGTGTTTCCAAGTCTGGGTATCGGAAGATCATCTCAGACTGGGAAGAGTTTAGATTTTATGTGAGCTGGTGTCGTCTCGTCTTCCCCTCGGAGCTCAGAGTTTTCGTGTAGCCTGATAAAGAAACTGCTTGGTCGGCAGATATGTTGCAAGACTGACATATACGAGCTCTACACCCTGATGTATGATAACATCAATGACTTTAGGGATTTCTCCTGAATCGGAGGAATTCTTGAAGTCAACAAATGCTATAGCGAGTGGCATTTTATTTTCTGCTGCTTCCAATTTTATTTGATTTCCCGAATTGAAATAGTTAATGGTCAAGTAGCGTCTTCTGAAGCCAACTATTTCCTGTGGTAGGTTTTCATTTAGTGTTTTGGTTATCGGTTTGGTGACTACTTTGGTGAAAAATTTGTAGATGCAGTCGAGTGGGCTTATTGGTCTGTACTTATTTAGAGTTTCAGGTTCCCCTTCTTACATAGCAACATCAGGGACTTCACTATTTTTTACCAGCTTTTTTAGTTGGTCAATGGCAATAATATAGCAAATATATGTCCGTACATCTGAATTAACTTAACTCAAGGACGGCTTGAGCTATAGCCACCAATTTTTTGTGGTTACTGAAGGGTCTTCAGGGCATGCCTTTGGCATAGTATGTCTGAAAATTTTGAAAAACATTCTTTATTTACGATCTGTGCTGCTCGCTCACGGCCGCAGAATGACGGCCTGATTCAAGATGAAAATCGACTAAACAAGACTGGTTGCTTCAGGGTCCAACTTCATCCAGTTTTTAAAACATTTCGACTTCTGTAAAAATATTTTCCCTGTAATAGAGAAAAACCTTCAAATTTGGCGAAATTGGGGAAATCACAAAAAAACAAAAACAAATAAGAGGCTTTTCTAGTAATAAGTAATTTTTTCAGCCCTCTAGCTTCATTGATATGGCTCGTGCGCGTGATAGATATATTGATAGCCAAGCAGCCAGGCAGCCTGATCAACTTAAATTAGACTGGCTGCTTCAGGGTCAAACTCGACTCTGATAGAAGCTAATAAGTTTTTAAAATATTTTGTAAATACATTTTTCCTTGAACTGAAAAAGATCTTTAAATTCAGCTATGGAAGGGATGGGCTTAATAAAATAGTATCTAGATATTTTTCTAGATGAATGGCATGAAAATCTAGATGATTTTAGATATTATTTGAAGCAATTAAAATGTTTAACTGAAAACTAGCGTCCATAGCTTTCCATTTTCTTTTTCTCTTTTTCCTTCTTTCGCTCTTTTGTTTTCTTTCTATCTTTCTCTTCTTTCCCCTTTATTTCTTTCTTCCTTTTGTTGTTTGATGACGTAGGAATAGAATCAGCTCTCTCTCAATCCACCATTTTGAAATTCCCACTTTTTAGTCATGACCGAAAGTCTGAAATTGTCATTGTCGTTAGGCGAGGAAAATGAAGTCAACTCAGCAGGAGCTGAACGAAAATTAAGATGAAAATAAATAGTCTAAAAATGAATAATAACGATCTTAAACATTATCTTCCCTAGGGCTTTGGCTATATATCAAAAGGTTCTCTTACAAAGCGAACCCTTCTGCCCTTCCATCTTAACAGTTCTCTGTTGGGATCCCTAAGAGATTGGCTTTGAAGCCACATTTGCTTTGAGAGTCATTAATAGATGGGGTAGTCAAATTGACCAAGTGCTTAATTAAATTGATGTAAGCTTTCTCAGTCTTACTCACTCAGAGAGCAACTTGGAGTGTTTTCAAGTACGTGTTTTCTTTAAAATGTTTGAACATATGGCATCGAAAGAAAAGATATGGTATCACACTTTAAATTGCGAAGTGAGATACCGTTCTCAACAATTGTAGCAAATTGTTTAAAAGGGTGGTCCTTAAGAGCTTTCTTTCGTTTCCGTGGGAGAGTTCATATATTGGTTTAACAATACTTTTTTTTTGGCACAAGGTCATCTTGGCCAGTATCAGTAGATGTACTGAAAGCAGTACAATCAGTGCAGCTGCACAGAACCGAAGGATGTTAGCTCCACCCACAGAAATATTAACAGAACATCAATGCAACGAATTAGGTCTTTCATGAATGAGTACTGAATCAGATTTATTACAAAATTTGGATTTTAGTGACATTATTCCCAAGTTTACTTCTGAAAAGCAAAATTCCTATTTGACTAGTTCGTCTCATTTTAAATGTTTTTCAATTAGCTGAGGATTTATCCTATTACATAAAGATAGATTATTGATCCATAGTGGACTTCACGTTAAATCAAATATCATAATTTTCTGCAGTTAGAATTTTCGTTTTGATTTGTTTGAAAATAATAGCTAAATACAAAAAAATATAAGACCCTCTCCCAAAATGCTATATACTGGACCAAAACAATGTTGATGCCCGGCCCTGCGTGTGAGAGTTCATAAATTGGTTGCGCAGTACTCAAACTCTATTTGATAGTGGGTCAAGTTAACTGGTACTCCATGAAGAACGAACCTATGAACAAGTGTTTATCCCGACTAGAATTATCATAATTATTAATATCTTAAAAGTATCTCTTTCATTTTTATTTCTCTTTCTTTTCATCGCAATACCCAGATCAACATCCTAGATTTGAATCCCGCAGGGAAGAAATTCGTTATCTATGAATCGCACCACTTTCTTAACGGTCATAAAATGATGGTCTGGGTACTCGGATAAAAAAAGAGAAACGAGACAAGAATTTCTATCCAGGGATCAAGATATCAATCCCTAAATCGTAAGGAAGAAAAATTCGATCCGATGATCCAAAAATGGAGAAATCTATTCCGAGACGAGACTTTCTTCCCAGAGATCCAAGAGGAAAAAATTCGATCCAAAAAGTCGGAAGACAAGAAGTTCTATTTAAAGATCAAAAACAAGAACTTCTATCTAGAGATTCAATGCAAGAACTTCTATCCAAAAATCCAAGACAAGAAATTATATCCAAAAATTCAAAACAATTATATTCAAAGATCCCCATTCAGAGATCCTGTTCAAAGATCCAAAGGAAATGATTTCTACCCAACGATAAGAAATTCCATCCTAGGATCCCCATCAAGAGATTCTGTTCAAAGATCTGAAAAGAAATTACATCCAAAGTCTCTATCCACATGAAGAATTCGTGTAAAACAATCTTCCCCGTCCTATTTCCATAACATTTACTCTTGTGACGTTTGTAAATATCAAAAGGGTGGAGATCTATGTTTTATTTATGTTTTATTTCATTATATGTTTTCTTTGTTAGACATTAATGGGTGGGTCTATTTTATTTGGTGCGGTGAGGTATGTGGTTTGGCCGATAACTGTCCCAGAGAAAGTTTCAATTTCAAACACTGTTTGAATGATGGAACTGGTCAACAGAATGCTCAGTATAAGGGCGTGGCGTGTTGCGTTACATTCTGATGCAATTGAAAGATACTCTGCTTCTCATTAACTACAATAAAAAAAACCCGGTCATTAATCTTTCTGCGATGGTTGGGATATTCTGGTCATGAATGGCCTCCGTTCCTCCCAACCCCAGGGGCGAAGTGTATGGAGATTCTAGGATGCCCCGTCATCAGAATCTCTAAACCTCTAAGCCTTGTTAATGTAGTCCAGAAGAGAAGAGAGTGATACGTCTAACATCAGCTTGGCTGTAGGAGCTGCCGGAAGGGCGTAAAATGGGGTATTAAACAAAAATGGGGGTGGGGAGATCCAAGAATTTTCTTTTGACTGAGAAATATTTTTCCGGTTTTCTTTTTTTATTTCAATTACATTTATGTATACGCTCAATACTTCCCACACGATATCTCCAAAAGTTGAATGGTGAAAAATAGGCTATGGAAGAGCTGATTAAATTTTTGTGTGAATCCATGCACCCTCTTTTTGTCTAGTTGTTTTGTTTTGTCTTGCGTGGGGAAGGTGATGCTCTGCAATTTATATAACCGACTGGGTCTTGGCTATACAAACGAATGGTATATGCACAGACTAACTTAGAAAATAAAAAATAAAACTTTCTAGCATTATCTAGAAATTCAAACGGACAACAGACCAGAAAACCAGATCTTAGCAATGTATTCAAGGAGAAGAGCGTTTTTCAGAGAGTGGGTTTTCCATATCATAGCAGACTTCAGAGTAAGTTGAAAGAAACAGAAAAGCTGGAAAAAACATCGGGGCTGAAGAATTTGTTGAACTTGCAGATGATTGTTATGCCCATCATTATTGGTGAGCTTGTAACAGTCCCGTTTCTGGAGAGTTTGGGGAAAATGGGAAACCTGAGGAAGATCAAAACTATCCAGACGACAGCATCACTTCATGGAAGACACTTAATCACTTCTCCGTACAATATTATACGTGTCCCATCTTGACTCCTTTATTAGTTCCTGAAAATGGGGTTTGCAAACTGAAGCAAAACAAGTCGTCCCAAGTTCGGCTTTTGCGTACGTCACTGTGCATGACGTCATTGGTTTTTGGTGTGGTCATTGTCATCCAGTGTTACATACGAGAATAAAATCAAAACTCAACAGTAATTAAGAATACTTCGGAATTTGCTGGAATATTGCGAAGACTTGCAATCACTTGATCTCCAACATGAAACATTGATAACTCAAATATAGAGAGGCTGAAAGACTTCTAGCTTTCTGTGTGTACGGTTGATGCATAAGGTTTCCGCCCAAAATCATGCTTAGATAATTAGCGACTGAATTGTGCCATACAATTAATCTGGTAAAAAGATAATTGTTTCATAGATTGCTCGTGTTCTCTCTTCCGAAAACTCTCTGAAATAATCAATGGGCGTGGATCAGACGGGGGGGTCGGGGAGGGCCATACCCACCCATCGATTTTAACGGGGGGAGGGGTATCCGATGATCGTAATGATCACAGTGCGAATTAAGTTTTCCAACATCATTATGTCCAGCGCTTGTTTTAGTCGCCCCTGAAAAAAAAATATTGGTCCGCGGCCCCTGAAGTTGAATCGTACCCACCTAAAATACCTTGTAGATGAATCAGATTTAAGGATTTGATGCCTTTCAGACGAGGTCACCCTGTACCATTCAATTTTAGGTGGGTTGAGTATCGGAATATAAATTGGGTCATTTTTTTTGCCCAGGTATTGGAAAATGGGTAGGATTTCTCTATTTTGATTGACTCAGGCTTTGGGGAAGCAGAAGAAGTACGATGGTGTTCGTTGCTTTCATTTTTCAAGTGATGTATATTTTGTCCTGGCGCTACATGATCTTTCAATTCTTTTAATGTAATTTTCTTGTTCCAATAATCATTTCTGCATTGAATTGTCTCTAAAGATTGATAGATAAACAGAAATGAACAGGCTGAGATAGATAGATAGATAGATAGATAGATAGATAGATAGATAGATAGATGTGAATAGACTGAGATAGATAGATAGATAGATAGATAGATAGATAGATAGATAGATAGATAGATATGAACATTCTGAGATTGATAGATAGATTGATATGAACTGACTGTGATGAATAGATATGAATGGCTACATAGATCGATAGAATCAGAGTGTAATAGATAGATAGATATGAACAATGACTGACTGAGATGCAGCACCTTCCATAATTATTCACAACATTGAATTGTTTATACAACCTGAACAATATCTTCAGTGATAAATGGAAATCTACCAAATTTGTATCACCAGAATATTCTAATAGCATCTCTAAAGTAATTAAAAAAACATAATTTTTCCAACTTACATGAAGGAATTCTAAATAAATAGAAAATACGATTTGGACAAAACACAGTTAAACATTGTGGAGGATCGATAATTTTGTGAAGTATCTCTTGTACCTCTGGTACTGGGGACCTTCACCAGCAAGAGGAGAATCTAAGGAGCTATCACTCTCCGAAAGAACATTGTTCAAGAATGGCGTTTTTTCAACTATGTTTTTGCTCTTTAGTCCCCTTGTGTGATAAAAATCGTATTGAACAACCGTAGCCATCAAAGATGGCCAATGGTTCTATCCTTTCTTTATATGTACATGCATTTGTGTATTTGTTTATATGTTTGGATGTTTCAGTGCTCTTGGCCATACCGTTTTGTCGACACACTTGAAATTTGACATAAGTACTCCACTAGACCCCTTCTAAAATAGTTTGTTTGTTTTTTGGGCGGGGGTAGTTTTCTTGACTTTTAAAAGCCTTATTCTGATGGGTTTATTAATAATGTCCACTTTCTAAAAACATCTAGATGTTCCAAGATTTTTTTTTCACTCTATTTAAGGAGTGATGCCATTAATAGAATTTACTTCGACCCTATTCATTTTTCGATGGAACTCTTTTACATGACTTCAAATTTGGACGCTACGGTTATTTGATTATTGACTGTGATGGCAGGTATTGTTATTTTTCATGGGTAATTTTTGATGTAGAATAATCAAATACCGTTTTTATTGTTTCGATTTCACTTATTCATATATATAAATCCGGATATCTGTCTGTACATTTGTGTGAGCATCTTTAATGAGAGCGGACAAAAAAGGAAGGTGGCTCAACAGCCCCGAGGGAGTGGGTGAAAAGCATGTCTGGTTAGGCCTGGCTGGCTATCCTGAGGACGTTAGCAAAGAGCAAACCAGTCAAAAACATTACAATTCGTCATCACAGTCAATAATTGAACGATTGTAGCGTCATAATAAGGTCACCAAAAGATCAAAAAAGCTTTTTTAAAAACATTTTTAGAGGGGGTCTAATGGAGTACTGATGCCAGTTTTCAAGTCTGGTGATAAAACAGTATGGTCAGGAGCCCTGGGACACACATAAACAAACGAAAACACGTGCGCATATATATATATATATATATATATATATATATATATATATATATATATATATATATATGAGAAAACTTTTAGAAAAATGAATAGGTTTATCAGAAAACGTTTATGTACATTGAACAAATGTAGCCATCAAAGATGGCGAACGGTTCTTTCCTTTTATATATATATATATATATATATATATATATATATATATATATGTATATATATATATATATATATATATATATATATATATATATATATATAATGAAAGAATCGTTCGCCATCTTTGATGGCTACATTTGTTCAGATAAACCTATTCATTTTTCTTAAAAGTTTTCTTTCCTTATTTCTATTCAGTTTTTTTATATCGCCATCTTATCATAAACAGTTTCATCATTAAAGTATTTTTCAAATCATCATTTATTAATCAAACTTTACATATTGACACATCATAATTGTCAAACTCCTGGAGTTTACATCATCATCATCATGAAAACGTCAGACATTGGAATTTAAGATTTTTTTTTTATTTAAGACATGAATAAAAGAGAGAAGGGAAAAGTAAGACTGGTGCCATGACGTCATGTCGTGTTAACTCGCGATTGTGAGTTTTCGGTATTTATTTGTAAACAAGGAAATGTTTGTGGTGAAAAAATATTGTCAAACTCTTTCTACTGAGTTTTGACATTATTTTCATTTGTCACAACAACAACAAAGACATCAACCAAAACCAGTGACGTCATGACGGCTCGAATAAGGGTTACGTACGCAATAATTGATGACAGATTCACTCTTTTAACGCAGGTCAACGTTTTATTACAGGAACTACTAATAGGAGTTGAAATAGGACACGTAGTTTTGAAATGATATTGTATGGGGAAATGGATTCTGTTTTTGTTTACTTCATAGATTTTAATGAAGCAAGGGAGTCAGACTCTAGAGCAACCAAGATTGTACAAATGGGTTTTACTCAACATTCAGTTTAATTTACATCTCTTTTTATGGACTTCTCCATTTTTAATGTTTAAGTTCATATTTATTATCATCAATATTATTCTTTTTTTTTCGGTTGAGCCTTCATAATTCAAATCACATTAAAATGTCGACGAAGTTGCTCCATAAATATTAATGAAAATTACGCTTTTTTTTTTTACTTCAGTCGACAGCATATTCGAAGAAAAAATAGATTAAAATAATAATTTTCGCAAGTAATTTTCTCTGCTTTCAATCCATAATACTTTCGTTTCAACAGGAGAAATAAGCCTTCAAGACGGAGGGGGGTTCTATTTACAACTACAATGCTAAACTAGATTGTTCTTTTACCCCTGTAATCGGAAAATCACCTTCGAAATACTTGATTACTTCTATTTGTTCCTTCTGGGTAATTCCCTATTCGTAAAAAAAAAAATATCGTTGAGGGTGGAAAGAAATTTTTTTTTTATAAATTTCTTATAATCGGGAACTTCAATCCGAATTTCCGCTTTCTCATATTTTAATAACAGTCTGTGCGGACTACGTTGTGGACTACGTTGATCTGTCCGAGGGTGTACGCCCATGCAAGGATTTGATCGCACAACCTGCTTGTTACTACACTGGATACTCTCAAACAAATTTTCAATTCCTGTCACTCCATCCAACAGGTTGTGTTGTGTAAGAAGTCATTCAGTAAAAATAAAATGCTTTATGTCTGTATTGTAAGTTATTTTCCCCCGGGCAACGCTGGGATTCCCTGCTAGTAAGATATAGGTTTATGAGTCTTCTACACGAAAGGATGCTTGGAAAGGAAGTTATTGACTATTTTAAGCAAACTATGAAGGAAGGGGGGATAAAAAAGAAAGAAGGATGAATGAAAGTCGTAGAGAAGGAAAGGATAGATGACCATAAGACGACACGATCAAAGGAATAAAACCAGAGGAGAGCTTTCTTGAAGAAAGAAAGAAAGAAAGAAAGAAAGAAAGAAAGAAAGAAAGAAAAAAAAAGAAAGAAAGAAAGAATGAAAGCCGTAAAGGAAGGGAAGGATGAATGGCTACATGGCAACGCAGTGGAGGCAAAAAGAAAAAAAAACAAGGAGAGGGCCACTTGAAGGAAGGAAGGAAGGTAGAAAGAAAGAAAGAAAGAAAGAAAGAAAGAAAGAAAGAAAGAAAGAAAGAAAGAACGAATAAAAGCTGTAAAGAAAGGGAAAGGCAAATGGCTGTAAAGCAACATATCGATGGCGAAAAGTAAAAAACGAGAAGAGGGCCACTCGAAGAAAGGAAGTAAGAAAGTAAGAATGAAAGAAAGAAAGAGCGAATGAAAATCGTAATGAAAGGGAAGAACGAATGACTACATGGCTACACAGCGGAGGCAAAAAGTAAAAAACAAGGAGAGGGTCATTCGAATTAAAGGAGGAGGGGAGGAAGTAAGAAATGAAGAAAGAAAGAACCGAAGCCGTACCGAAAGGGAAGGAGGAATGGCTACGAAGCAACACGACGAAGGCAAACAAGAGAAACCAGAAGAGGAGGTTCAACTTCGAGGAGGAGAGCTTGGGACTGTTTATTTTCGCAGTGAATGAGTCGATATGGAAGTAACATCAACATGGAATGAACAGACAGATTTCTGACCAGCTTCGTATGATCTATCTGACAGAACACCATCCTGCCTCAAATATTTTTCTCTTTCCCCCCTTGCCTAACCCCAACCGAACCCCGCACCTCTTGAACAGTGGGTGGTCGTCTGGACGATTCACAACCAAGATTCCTGGGACACCCGGCAAAATTTGATAGGCTTGCCTCCCGGCTATTCTGGTTGAAAATGTCTTTCTTTTTTTTTCAGGAAATCTTCAGTTTGGCTCAGCAGTTCCCAACCTTTTCAAGGTCATAACCCCCTTCTGAAAATGAGATTACTAGCTTTACCCCCCCCCATTTCATTTAAGTTATTTGCAATAGAGAATAATTCCGAATTATCATTTTATTTCGCGTATTATTAGACAGCTTTATTGTAAGAATTAGTCTATTTTACATTTGTACAGGCGCAGTGTATTTGTTTGCCCGAAGAAAACTAGCAAAATAATTTGTAACACATAATTCGATAAACTTTCATTTTTTACCTAAAAGCCTTATCTTCCCAGTAATCTAAGTAAATTCATGTCTGAAGCAAAAAGTTGGCCTATACATGAACTTCAGTAAAATCAAAATCATGTGCAACAATCACTTCAAGATTTAGGACATAACTGTCAAAATCAAAGATGCAAAACTGGGGAAAGTCGATCTCTACATCTACCGAAGACAACGAATCTCTATGAAACACACAAAAGAAGAAATCCAGCGAAGAATCACCCTAGGATGGCAAACCTTTAGCAGAGCAAGCTTAACCTCCAAAAACCAGATGATCCCAATAATCCTAAAAAGAAGAGTATACAACCAATGCATCCTCCTAATAGTAACTTAAGGAGTTGAAACATGGAACCTAACCAAGAGACAGACCTGCAAACTGAGAAGCATGCAGCGTGCGCATGAGAGACAGGATTATTGGGATTGCCTGGTTTTTGAACTAAAACATTAACCCTAAAAATAACTAACCCTGCAACAGGAACGGCCGTTGTTGCTCTATTGTCTACATTTTTGCTGTTTTTAACACAATGATTCGGCTGATATATGCTTCAGCCTTCCTGTATGATCAGAACTTATGAAATTAGGTATTTTCATTTTTCCCCTCTTTTTACCCAGTTGTATTCATATTTGTTGATTTTGACGGATATATTCTCCGGTCTAGTGCAGATTGTCTATGGTTGTGGGTTATACATAGTGCAAATTGTCTATGGTAACGGGTTATACACACTGAAATACGGTTTATGGTGCGAGAGTCTCATAATAATCTGCTCAGGCGCCGTCGATCTGTACCACTTGAACTTCACGATCCTCATCCGAAGTCATTGAGAAATGTTAAAAATGCAGCTGAGAGTATATGAGTCAAGTGCCGCTGACAGGTAAATGGTGATTGATTGATTTTAGAGAGAAGAGACTCTACTTTCAAATATACCTTAATTCAACAATACTACACATACATACATACATACATATATATATATATATATATATATATATATATATATATATATATATATATATATATATATACATATATATATATATGTATATATATATATATACATATATATATATATATTGTCAATAATTGTGTCACCCACAGACAGCTGTTACGTTGTATTACAACTCTTCTGTGTGACTAGAGACAATCTAATAACTCATCCAGTACCACAAGGAAGGATCGAAAACCTTCGCTTCAAACCCAGAGGCTGGAATTT
>OY735240.1:36510778-36555778 GCA_963457665.1 Thysanoteuthis rhombus
GACGTAAAACCTCAATTTCTTATCTTGAGGATATTTTTGAACTGATTTAGAAGTATGTTTTGGATAAATGTCACACATTGAGCATGTCCAATATTTACAGGAACTCACTTTCTTTTCTTAATACCATTAACCTTTACTAAACTTCCTATTTCTTCTGCAGAGAAACACCCCAAAGCATGATAATCCCTTCTTTATATCTTGTTGTGGGGACGGTGTTCTTTGCTTTGAAAGCCTCATATTGACGTCTCCAAACACATTTCTTGTAATTATGCCCCCAGGGATTCGTTTTGTCCCGTCAGGCCGTTGCATATTCTCCCAGAATGAGATATGTTTATCAATATGTTACCTTCCAAAATTCTAGACGGGCTTTCAAACGACTAGCCTCAAGAAGAGTCACACGAAGTCGGCATGCTCGTAGGTCTGCTCTCTTAAATCTGACCCCGCCTGATTCTTGACTTATCATCAGTTTTTGCGTACGTCATGATTTTGCGTGTATGATTCATTGGATTTTGTTGAGATGATATCGTTACTCAACAAAAACAAATTCAAATCATAAGTTTGAGGATAATACTAGTGAAAAAAAAAGCAGTAATAATAATGGATGTCTTTTATACGCAGTATTCTGACTTCTTTTAAGAATTCACTCCGGGCTGGTCTCCCCTCAAAACTTGATGAACGGTGCCAGATCACGGGCCAAACACACCCCCCCCTTCATCTTTCCTAAGAGCTATTGATAGAAATGCCATCCAAATTGTGGGATTTTAATGAGCTCAAATGATTCCCCACGGGAGAATTTTTTTTTCCTTATCCTGGCGGTCATTGCCCGGTGAATGAGTCTAGAGAAATCTTTCCCCACCTTCACCCTTAGACACTACTTGATTGAATTCACGTTAACTTTCTGAACCATCACTTTCCCCAACCCCGGTAGGACAGAAGGCTTTATGCTAGATTGATTGCAGGGTTGAGATTTTGTTAATTATAGCCACAATCACGCAGTAATTTATGTGTGACTGTGGCTATAATAACAAAATCTGAGGTCTGTAATACCCTCTCTCTCTCCATCTTCCAATATTTATTTATAGACAATTTATACATGGTACAATTATAACGAAGTATAAGGAAACAAAGAAAAATAAACACTTTAGAAGATTACATTAATTGCATTGACAGATATTGGAAAATGGGCGACTGAAGTAACACAAGAAAATCAATTGAAAAACCTTTTTAATGTTTCGTGTCAAAAGCTGTAAAGCTCCCTAGAATATATATATATATATATATATATATATATATATATATATATATATATATATATATATATATATATCTCATAATCATCATCAGTCTTTTAACGTCCGTCGTTGGACATAGACCTTCCCCAAGATTTGCCACACTTCTCTGTCATGAGCGTCGCAGAGCCAGTACTACCTGAACTTGTCTAGCTCGTCTCTCCATCTAATATTCTGCCGGTTTCGGTTGCACATGTGATCTCAGGGGATCCATGTCGTGACTCATGATGTCAATCGGTTGTCTGCCATTCTTGCAACATGGCCAGCCCACCGCCATTTGAGATTTTTAATGGATTCTATGATGTCCTTGACTCTTGTCTTTTCTTGGATGTACTAAATGAAGAGAGCAAGAAAGTCGGCCTACACATGAACTTCTGCAAGACGAAGATTATGTGCAACAATCACATCGGAGATAAAAACACTAAGATCAAAATCAAGGACACAGAACCGGAGGAAGTAGACCACTACATCTACCTAGGACAACGAATCTCCATGAGACCCTCAAAAGAAGAAGAAATCAAGCGAAGAATCACACTAGGATGGCAAGCCTTTGGCAGAGCTTGCTCTACCTTCAAAAATAAGAAGATCCCATTAATCCTAAAGAGAAGGGCGTATAACCAATGCATCCAAGAGACAGACCCGTAAATTGAGAACCATGCAACGTGCACATGAAAGAATAATGCTGGGCCTCACATGGAGAGACCACAAGACAGCACAGTATATACATATATATATATATATATATATATATATATATATATATATTATATATATGCGGGTGAACATATGGAAGACACATAAACTAGAGTGAGTGTATAAAATGAATTTATTTCATTTCATTATTTATCATATCTTTTATAGATATTGCCTGATCAGTTCCAACTGTATCGTCATTTTCAAAGGGAGATGTGAATAAATGGGCGTTGGTAGTATTGTCTACGATTTGTAGTTTTTATTTTCCCCCGGGTGGAAGAGTACGTTACCAATGGGCTTAAACAGTAACGGATACATTGAATGCATAATACCAAGTACGACTTACGGATGCGAAACATAAAATGATAAAACGAGACTGAGAACCAAGTTAGAATTGCACAATAAAAAGAGTAACGCTATGGAAGACTATAATGCAAAAAAAAAGATAAAAAATTGATCATGGGAAGACTAGAGTGTAGAATATAATGCAAATAATTAAGCAACCGGAATAGAGATGGGTAATGACAACAGATGGGGTAAGAGGCGAACTGATTGGTGCCAATGGATCAGTAAAGGCAGTAGGAAAAGACTAGACATAGGACTGAGGAATGAGATATAGGGGTTGTCGGTAAGACACGATAGTGCTTTACACGATTGTCATGGAAGGAAACGGGAAAGGTTTTTGTCCAACTGTATCTTTCATAGGCTGCTGCTGATGATGATATAGAAAATACAGTCCTTTGCAGTTGCACCGAGTTTTATGCTTCTACCATCGTCAGACTGCATGGTCTGAAGATTACACTAGCATGAAACTCGGATTCGGCACAAGACAACTCATTTTCTATGCACACCTATTTATATATGCTCTATCCCCGATATCGAGCTCTCTTCATCTCGGAAGACTGTGTAAGACAAATGACTCTTCAGTCAGGAAAAGAAGGCGCTACAAGAAACCGGGTGTTTATATAGTTGCTCTGTGAATTTACCCACCATACATTCACAGTCCATGTTTGTGACTTGATAGTTCGCCTATGGAGCTGAAACATTGAACCTAACAAGAAGACAGACTCGCAAACTGAGAACTATGCAACGGGCACATGAGAGAATCATGCTCAACATCGCCCGGGGAGACCACAAAACAACAAAGTATATCAGGGAAAAATAGGAGTCCGAGACATCATAAAATCTGTTAAAAAAACTCGAATGGCAGTGGGCAGGTCATGTTGCGAGAATGACAGACAACCGATTGACATCACAACTCACAACATGGATCCCCAAAGATCAAATGCAGAACTGAGGCTGGCAGAATATGAGATGGCGAGACGAACTGGACAGGTTCAGAAAATATTAGCTCCGCAACACTCATGATAGAGCGGGATGGCGGAACCTGGGGAAGGTCTATATCCAACAACGGACGGTAAAAGATTGATGATGATGATGGTTTTGAGGTGCTATTGGCCTAGTCTGTAACGGCCTGGATCATGGAATTGCCTCCCCGAGTTGATACTCCGGTCGGGGCCAGTTATCTTCGCTTTGCACTGATTCCCTTGGGAAAGAGGTGAATCCATATATTTCCTCTCAGCTATGGATAAAGTAGCAGGAAATATTTGGCTCCCCAGTCTTGAGAAGGCGGCTTATCGTCCCTTCAGCCAAGCCGATGCCAGATCTATCATTCTCCGCTTTCCTGTGAATCTGATCAGCGAGTCCAAGTGAGGATTCTGACGACTAGGCAACCCAGGATATCCAAGCATGAAACCCTGAGGGCGGGGACATTCCATTAAAGGGACAGAACGGAGGCCATTCATTGAGCTATCAACTCTGGTCATTGATAGGATAAGGAAAAAAATGGATGTTATTCACTTTTCAAATTCTTTAAATACTCCATTCAGTTGTTATATACATTATATATGCCCCCCATATATATATATATATATATATATATATATATATATATATATATATATATATGGTTGAACTGAGATTTCTCGATATGTATGTGTGGTGAAATCTCAACTTGAAAACATGAATTCCTTCTTCGTAGATTTCTTGATAGAGTCAGAATCTATGATGAAAAAAGAAAACAAAAAAAGGGATATAATGTATAACCCTCGTTGATTTGGAATGTGATTTCTATATGGAAAGTAAATGTTTTCAACACTTGCAACTTCGATAAGTGCGGCACATAAACATTTGGCCACGTAAGCAATAGACAACGTACTTGGAATTTTTACTGTTTATACAACCCGATATACCACCGCCACTGACGTATCTACGATCTAAAGCGTGTACACACACACATACACACACACACACACACACACTCACATATATATATATATATATATATATATATATATATATATATATATATATATATATATATATACTTTCACCATTGAGCTCAACAGCTGCTGATAAAGCAAAGGCTAAAATAACTTCTTCAACTTCAAATTCTCATTTTGTTCATTCATTGGCTATGTCTGCTCGATTTGTTTCTTTCAACAATTACTTTATTAAGAAATGGATATATTATCCGGCAGAAGTAATTATGAGTATCATAAAAAGCGTTATATTATTTTCAAACTCTATTTGAAATGATCTCCGTTTTTACACGGTGGATGCATCATTTTGCCTTAGCAACGTTTAAGATTCGAACCTGCAAATGTTGAAGCAGGTACTATATATATATATATATATATATATATATATATATATATATATATATATATATATATATATATATATATATATATATATATATATATATATATAGTAGCCACTTCAACGTTTGCATATATATACATCACAAAACGAATGATTCATATTTCTGGAAGTAATTTAAAAAAACGACAAGGCTTTCTCTTAGACATAATTTGAAGTAAATGCTTACATTTTCAGTCCTCTGGCTCCATTGGTGTGGCTCGAACATATGATACATACATATATACATACATACATACATACATAAGCCAGAGAGCTGGACCAAGTAAAAACTTGAGAAACCTACTCTGATGGTTTTGGTGACAGTTTTAGTCGACAGTTTCTAAAACAAGAAGAAGAAGAAGAAGAAGAAGAAGAAGAAGAAAATGCGGATGAAAGAAAGTTTATGTTCAGTGAAAAAGTGTGCGGGGTAATCCTTGCTCATTCGGTACTAAAATCGCCGAGCATAAGATTGTCACAATTATCCCCCTTGGTAGCCAGATTTTCCATTTCCAGCTTACTCATGTGTTGTATAATACAGAAGCAACTGAGACTGAGGTATCAATTGTGAAAAGAATAACAGTTTTTCACTCATATTTTTATTTCTATTAATATTGGAACCATCCTCATCTTGGTCCGAATATTAATAGAAATAATAATAATACTTCATCTCAAAAATTCAGAGATATACTAGTTTTTCACTTGTTTATTGCTTTAATCAAAACGTTTATAGCCGATGAATTCTCACTCGGCAGTTAACGAACGATATCTTGTTTTGTTTTTTTCCTCATTTGTGTAGACTTCTTGTTGGGTATGAGGGGAACAAACACACAAAGGCTCGGTTGTTGACAACTTACCTCAGCTGCAATCTTGCTAGATCGTTCAAGACAAAAATTGTATGGTCTTGGGGACAATTCAAGTACATTCAGTACCAACATAATCAAATGACCTAAAAACCTATCTTTTTATAGTTTCGAGAAGTATCATTAACATTCGAAGAATTTTTCGGCTAATTGAACTTCTTCTTGTGTTCATAACACAGGCAACAAGGAGGAGTTCGAATGACCGAAAAATTCTTTGAATATTAAAATCCACCATTGTACCAAATTTAAGACTGATCATCACACATCGAAACATTTTGAGATGAATTAGGACTTTTAAACTACCCAATAAAATAGGTTTAAGCTTGTTGGTGCGGATCCATACATAAATGACCTCGTTATTTCTGACGGGTATAATCTAGGAATCAAATAAGATAAAATTCATCACCAAACCAAATTTAAATGATCTTGGGACTAAATCAAGTAGTTTTAGTACCAAATTAGTCAAAAATTTAGTATCCATCATCAAACCAAATCTTTATGGTCTTGGATCAAGATTAAGTAGCTTCAGTACCAAAATAATCGAATACTCTCAAATCCATCACCAGACTAATCTGGATTAAAATGCGTATCTTTTATCTAATGTTTATGTATATTTATGTGTAGGGGAATGTTATCTTTAGTGGATTTTCCTTCAGTACCGAATCTTTATTTTCGGAAGGGAATAGCTCTGTTTAGTATCAAATTTGCCCAAAGCAAATCTGCTTGGTTTATGCCCCAGTTTTCCTCACTTTCGACTGATTTTTTCCAGGCCCACTTTGGTACCAGATTCTTCTATCTATCCAGGTTTTTTTTTCTTTTCTGCCTTAGTCGTTTGAAATTTGTTGGGTGAACTGGCTCTCCGTATAGTTTTAGAAGCACGCTTTCTGCTCAACACGACCGCCCTGAAGAAGAATCTTACCGACCAGGCCCTTGGAGACGTGCTCTCTGGATGAATCGGTGGAAGTGAAAACTGCTGTGCTTTCCGTAGCAAGTGAATTTTTGGGGGTGGAGTCGATAGCCCCATGCCCAATCCCCCTCCTTAATCCAGCTTAGGGACGACTATGATAGCCCGAAAGGAACATTTTGGCAGAGTTCAAATTGCTGGTTAAAGATACTCTTAAATCGTCCAGACTCTTTGAGAAGAAGCATTTTCATTGTTACACGTTTTTAGAGGCATCCTTGCTTCTCTATACGTCATGTACGTCATGTTTTGAGATTTTTTAAAAAGTGCCTCATTTTGGATTTTCCAATCAGATAGAGGTATTATTTATAAACTAGTTTATCTTAAATCTAAAAAAGAATCCCTTAGATTTTGACTCTTAAAGGATGATAAAAAATCTTCCCCTCGATTTCAACCGCTTGACGTGAAAAAAATATCCCCATCAACTTTGAAAAAAAGAAAATCCCCCGATATTGACCTATAAAAATGGAAAAAAATTACCTTGCCTTTTGACCCCTAAGAGTGGGAAAATTAGCTCTCAATTAGGACCTCTAAAAGCGAAAAAAATACCCCCCCCCCCGATTTTGACCCTTAAGAAGAAACTCACAAGGATTTCGCCCCATGAAAAAAAAAATTCCCTTCGATTTTAACTTCTACGAGTAAAAAAATATTTCCTCTGATTATGACCCCCTAAAGGTGAAAAAAATACCTTGGATTTTGACCCCAAAAGTTCTTAAAAATTATCCCACCATTTTGACCCATAATTGAAAAAATCCTCCCATGAGAAAAAAAGAAAGAGAAAAAACTCCCTCTCTCCGACCTCTAAAAAAATAATTAGATATAATTCCCCGAAATTTTGACCCCTAAAAGTGAAAAATGAAAGTTTCTTATTGATTTCGACCTCTTTTCCTCCATGTGATCGACATAACCTCTGATCCCTAAATTTCACGTTTTGGAAAAATTCACCTTAACCTTTCTACAACAAAACATGTATTAATAAAAACACCGCTATCCAAGGTGTCCACGTACAACCAATAAACTTCGCAATACTATGTATGTTAAAAATGTTTTTGCTTCTTTCTAAATAAAGAACACCTTTTTATTTCCAACGATTAAGTTGAGAAGAAAGAATTAAAAAAAACATTTATAACGTCATCAAAAAGTATCTTTTTTTTACCATTGATGAATAATCATATAAATAGACCCCTGCCCTGATTTGAAACCTTCTAAAAACATATTTTGGGGACTGACCCGCAAACTGAGAACCATGCACAAGGAAGAATTATGCTCAACCTCACTGGGAGAGATCACAAGACAGTACAACATATCAGTGAGAAAATAGGAGTCTGAGACATCATAGATTCCATCCGAAAACTCGAATGGCAATGGGCTGGTCACGTTGCAAGAATGGAAGACAACTGATGGACATCACGACTCACAACATAAATCCTCAGAGATCACATGTGCAACTGAGGCCGGTAGAATACAAGATGGAGAGACGAAATAGCCAAATTCAGAAAATACTGGCTCCACAACGCCTATGATACAGAAATGTGGCGGATCCTGGGGAAGGTCTATGTCCAATAACGGACGTTAAAAGATTGATGATGAAAGAGTAGTTAAATGAGATGGACTGGGCAAATTCAGAAAACACTGGCTCCGCGACACCCATGATGGAGAAGTATGGCGAATCCTGGGGAAGGTCTATGTCCAACGACGGACGTTAAAAGAATGATGATGATGATGATGATGATGAGTCCACTTTTCCTTAACATTACGCCCCTATTTCTAACATTATACCCCTTCACCCCTACCGTTTTCTGGCATCAGTCCCCTTTTCTTTACATCAGCCCTTTTTTAGCATCAGCCAAACATCCTTTTCTACATTAACACCACACTGTTTCAAAATTAGCCCCGCTTTTTCCTAATAATGTAAAAACTGGTATTAAATCAATTTTAAAAACGAATTAAACGAAACGCTATCTAATTTCCATTTATCGATCTTTCTATTTCTTTTTTGGACAGCAATTTCAACCGCCTGTTAGTGCGGACATTCAGTCTCGTAATCTAAATCCAGTTTTAAAGAAGCCAAGTTGGTACTGCTACTGAGGAGACAAGCGTTGAGCGATGGGACCAAAGTGGCTAGTTTGGCTCTTTTAGTGCTATCTTGGCCCCTTTTCGTGCATTTAGCTCCAATAAATCAGCATTTAGATCTTAATTTAACTCTTCCTCAAATTCTCGAACCTTTTTTCAAACATATTTTATTCAAGTGGCTACGTACATTGCAACAGCACTTAATTGGTAGATTTTAGGAAAGCGCAGTTAATGATGTTAACTTTCATCATCAGTCTTTTAACATCCGTCGTTGGACATAGACCTTCCCCAGGATTTGCCACAATTCTCTATTATGGGCGTCGCAGAGCCAGTACTTTCTGAACTTGTCTAGTTCGTCTCTCCATCTAATATTCTGCCGGTCTTGGTTGCGCATGTGATCTCGGGGGATCCATGTCGTGAGTCACGATGTCCATCGGTTGTCTGCCATTCTTGCAACATGGCCAGCCCACTGCCATTTGAGCTTTTTAATGGATTCTATGATGTCCCTGACTCTTGTCTTTTCTTTGATGTACTGTGCTGTCTTGTGGTCCCTCCATGTCTAGCATACATATATAAAAATATAAAAGTCATCCAACTGAAAAAAGGCAAAAAAAGCCCCCCTAAATTCAAGCTGAAATTGTTTAGCCAGATGATTTGTAAAAAAAAAGCCAAATTCGTTAGATTTGGCTTTCGAAAGAGCCAAACTGGCAGCCCAGCGCTTAAAGGTTGGTGTTGATGTTGAAAGCAAGGTCGCCAGTGACAGACTCTTTCGCAACAAACGGAAGAATAAATCGTTTATCCCATGGACCAGTCAGGAATCTCTTCAACTAAAACACAGGAGAAACACGAGGCAAAGTAAGTTTATTTGACATGTTCTGTGACCTGAGTAAATACAGGGGTCACATTCCGTGCATACGTCAGGTGGGGGGGATGATTGGGGCGGTAGGAAAGATGATGGTCAAATTCCTTAAACAACTTTCCCATTCCTTCGTCTCACGTAGTCCCAGAAAAAACATTCCCTTTTATCAATTAAGGCAGAGCTTCCCCCAAAATTTATCATTTGCAACCTCTTTCGACATGATGAATTATTTTCAAACCTCTTCATCATCACCACTATCATCACCACCATAATCATAATTATCATCATCTGCAGAAACCTTTTATCATCTGTCGTTGGACATAGAGCTTCCCCAAGATTCGCCAGACTCCTCTATCATAGGCATCAAGGAGCTAGAACTTTGGCCAACCCATAGCATTTGAATTTTCTAATTATTTCTATGATATTTCATATTTCTGTTTTTTTCTCATACATTGTGCTGTCTTGTGATCTCTCCATGTCATGTTGGGTATTTTCTCCTATGTCTGTTGCATGGTTCTCAGTCTGAGAGTCAATCTTTTGGTTCGATTCCATGTTTCAGCTCCACAGGGAGAATGCATGGTTGTATACTTTTATTTCTAGGACTGATGGGATTTTCTTGTTCTCGAAGGTTGAGTTGACTCCACCGAAAGTTAACCAGTCTAGAGTGATTTTTCGTTTGATTTATTCGTCTTTTGAGGATTTCTTTGTTCATTATAAAAAGCAATTGGTACTAGGACTGTATAGAATTAAACAGTGGTAATTCAACTATAAATAGAAACATATATCCGTAGCTTTTATAAATGAATTACCGTAGCTCACGCATGTACCAGAATTAATGAAAATTTTCTAAAACATAGATCTTCTATCTAAAATGATCTAAAACACAGATCTTTTATTAAATTTATCTAGAAAATATTTTATCTAAAATTATCTAAATCATTGATTTTTAATCCAATTTTATCTGAATTATAGATCCTTTATCCAAAATTATCTGAAATATTGATCAAAATTATCAAAAACAGAGATCTTTTTAGCTAAAATCATCTAGAGCATACATCTTTCAGCTAAAATTATCTAAAACATAGATCTTTTATTTAAAATTATCAAAAAAATAGATCTTTTATTTAAAATTTACCAAAGAATACCAGCAAAAGAATTGCACACTGTCGGCCCCAAATTACCATAGACAACCCCCCAAAATTAATGTCGTGAATAAAAAAAAAGGGGGGAGTTTTAGATTATGCTTATTGGTGTCCTTATACAAATTTTCAAGGTTGGAGCCCCGACATTGTGACCACAAGCGCCCGGAGACACCCACCCAGGAAAACAAGGACACTCCAAGAGAGAAGGATACGAAGCCTATTTGGCTGGTCGGTCAGGCAGTCCATATGTGGGTCTACGGCGAATCGATAACTACAAACAAATGGTAAAAGAAATTGCCATGTATTTGGTTGAAAAATCTAACCACTTTCAGCCATTTTTAGCAATCAAGGGAGATGACTTTTTCGCAACATTTACATTAATCAATTTAGGATCGGGTCTGATAGTTCAACTATGCATTTCTAATCAATGATAACTTTTACGGTTTTCATTATGAAAAAAGAAAATTAATTGCTTCGTGAAAATGAATTACTAAAACGTATCAAAAACGAAATTCATTTCATCTAGTATCAATCTATTTTCAAATAAGTACCAAAAGGGGTTCATATTCGCATGGAGATAAGTACAAAAATCTCTAGTTACATAATTATTGGGTGAACGGTTTTCAAATATTTGTGGGTTCCGACCCTTACTTTGAGAAGCCTTGGCACAGAAGACCAAGTTTGTAAGAATGCGACGAAGGGAGGTAAATATAGGGGAGTCAAATTGTTTGGAATTTATACTCCATCTGTGATAAGACAATTTAGATAATAAATTTTTGCTTAATTTATGATCAATTGGCATTATTTGATTTTTTTATTAATAATATTTCTTTATCAAGATATTTTTGAAATTTTAGAATGTGCCTTACCCGGGTGGAGAAGGCCCAGATCTCCTGGACTCCTAAGCTTGACCAGCGCCTGAAACCGATATCGATTTCACCATGGGTCATTTTTTCATTCCATAATGCAAAATTGCGCGTAGGGCGGTTAGTGGGTGAAAAGAGGGTTGCTATCGAACCTTTTTTTTCGTTTTATTGCCAGGTTTCCCAAGTTAACTGAGAAAAAGTAATATCAACCAGAGTATTAAATGGTTTTATCCGAAATATCTGTATACAGACTTTATATTTTGACATCTGATAAATTTTAGCACGTAATTATTTAAACTTGTTGATGATAACTTTGCCAATTTTTACTTTAAATCTGATTTCTTGGCCTTAAGATTAAGGGGTACGAGGAAGATTTTGGAAGATCGAAGTGGTACCAGTCTCGAAAAAGGTTGAGAACTGCTGAGCTGATCAACGCATAAAAAAAATAATAATATCTTAGATATCGGTGAAAATATATTTTTTAAAAATTCAAAGTTAACTGAGAAAAAGTAATAGCAATTTGTGCATTAATGGCTTTTTAAGAATAATATCTGGATACAGACTTTCTATTTCGACAATTGATCAATCTTAACATTTAGTTATTTACACTTTTTAGACTATCTTTGAAAAGGCACGTCATGTAGCCCTTTTCATATGGGCTATTTTTATGGCTAGATTTTTCAAAAATGGCTGTTAAGTAGTTTTAATTGTCAGGTAACTATGTAGATCTCATCTCTTCAGTATTAACGTTAGTTTAAATTTGAAAAGTGACCAAAGGGTCACTTTTATAAAAATGACCCATGAAAATAGCTACGTAATTTGTCTTTACAAAGATAGCCCACTTTTTAATATCGACTTTGCCAATTTTTTCTCTAAATTCGATCTTTTAACCTTTAGATTAAGGGTTGCGAGCTAGATTTTGAAGTTTTGAAGAAGTGCCAGCCTTGAAGGAGGTCAAGAATCACTTCTATGATGGAAACCAGGCCCTTCAAGAGGAATTTCATCAGGGGGTTTAGAAGTTCTTTTGAGGCCCTTTCCCTTCCCTATTAGTCAGTGTGGGTTGATCTACTTCAATATGTGCGAACATTTTCTGGGATACCCTTTGGTCCACAAGTCCTCCTTAGATTTCCTCGGCAGGGTACGATGTATCTTCTGAACACTCTATTAGGTTAGGGTTAATAACATGATAAAGTGCATTAAAAGTATCTTATTTTTCAACCGCTCTTCACTCCAAATCTTATTTCATGTACATATCTAAAGACTATCAATACCTCCATTATATTATCATCTCTGTTCTTTACGATCGATCTCATCTCAGCTCTTTGTGTACAGCTGTATTTTTTTTAATTTTGTGATGCACTTTTTTCTTTTGTGTTGTACTTTACATTAGTATACAACAGATGATAGTGCCCTTCTCAATATACAGGCTTCGTCTGTAAGCACTATCTTCTGGATTTCTCAGAGAGAAGGGTAGGCAGAAATTTTGGCGAGATGTTTTTCATTACTTTTCATAATCTTCCCTAGTGCTCTGACAATAAGAGGGATAGTTATTGTTTTCAAGTGATACATCTTTTGAATCTCTGTTCAAGGTCTTTGTACTTGCCTTGTTTCACAAATTCCTTTACTGCTATGGTTCGATCAGAAAGCACACTCAGGTTAATTAAAAGAAAAGGTTTTTTTTTATGATGGTCCTTGAATACTATGTCGGGTCTCTTTGCTATGTGATGGTCTTGTCGATATTTATTGCAAGGCCCCAAAGTATCTTGGCATTCTGTCCTTCAGTTACTGGGTCTGGTTGATGCTCATCACAGTTATTGTCTGTTGGTATTCTGAAATGCTTGCAGATTTTCCAATGTACATATTGGCCTACTCTGTCGTATCTGGACTTGTATTCCGTTAAAACAGAGACCCCCCCCCCCGAAAAAAAAACACAGATTTCCTTGAAAGTTTAGGATGAGCAAGATAACTTGCCAGTATAAATTCCTCTGTTCTTGCTTTAGATGTTATTAGGTTGGATTCTGGCAATTTTATGCCTTATTTGAAACTGGGCCCCAAAGCCGGTGAACCTACTCGCAGGATTCGGGAAATAGAAGGAATTGAAACAGTATCTGACTGTACAGCTCAAAACTGATTTAAGTGTTTCAAGGGTGTTGACTTATTCCTTGAAATAAAACCAAGACGACCTTAAGTTGTTGATTATAATGGTTTTAAAAGCAAGCAAGAGGATAACCAGACCACCAGCGCTCAAAAACATTCAGACGAGCAAGGGACATCGAACGGTACTAATATAAAGGGTGGGTGAGGAGAAAATCCTTACTGGAAATCTGTTACAATTCTATTATCCATCGCTCGATTGTAGTCAAACTAGCTTTGCTTTGGATCTCACTCAAAATATCTGCCTTGAAATTCATGGCATAGGTACCAGGGTTGACCACCAGTATCGGTACGTCCTCGATAATTCACTGCAGAATGTCCGATGGTATATTGACCAGAAGATGTTCATTGAACTCCTTCAATTGACCCAGAGTCTGTGGTCAGGTGCGGTTAACCTCCTCCTTCGCCGATTCCCACAGGAAGGGCGTAAGGTCAGGGCTTCGCACCGGCCATAATTTCTTGTACGGAGTTAATTCTCATCCACCCTTGTAAGGAATTATAACATGAGTTGCAAAAACATCCAGGAGCTCTTGAGAAGTTTCGTTTAATTAAAAGAGCGAAAATAGTTTTGATACACCCCAATATAAGCAAGAAAAATATCGCTGGTAAGAAATCAAATGAAACTTCAATTACTACGAACATAAGAGCACCAAAATGAAAAGTCACTTTTCCTGAATTTCATCGTCCTAATTGAGGGTGCGTCTTGGAATTCTATGCGCTGTCAACACCGGGAAAATAGGGTGGTTACCAAGCTCAGCTTAGTCTGACACAAAACCACAAGCGTGAGTCACTTATCAGTGGTGGGGGCAAGACGGATACTACACGTTCAGAAGAGGTGAAGGCAAGATGGCTACCTAAAAAATGTTCATACACACTCATGGTAATTCTTTCGTCTAACGAAACGTCCGTCCGTCCGTCCGTCTGCACAATATCTCCTGAAGTTCTCCATAAATTTCAATCCAGATTTTATGGAAGGATACATAATGAGCGATAGAAGATTTAATTTGAGGCGGATCTATGCACGTTTATCACCCCCCTCAGTCGTAGTCATATGTCCACACCTCATAATGTCACTAAAGATCCATGGCTGTCAATACGATATCTCAAAAAGTTCTCGATGAATTACAAAATAAATTTCTGCAAGCGTGGACAGTGAGCCACGGAAGAAGTGATTAATTTTTGAGGCGATCCATGAACAATTACTTCCTCTGATCTTGGTGTTGGCAAGAGTATGCGATATCCTCGAGATTCCAGAGATCTTTTTATCGCAGATCCATGTCGTGATGTCCACCGAAAAAGTAATAAGAAACAAAAAAAATAAATAAATAAACAGATAAATAATAATAATAATCCGTTTTAGATCAACCGAGCTATTCTTCAAGCTGACTGCAATGCAAATCTTTATCATCCATGAATATAAAATGCAATGTGTATAGAAGGCTATTCTCCAAGCTCATTGCAATACAAATCTCTATTATCCACAAATATGAGATGTAATATGAATTGAAGGTTATTCTCCAAGCTTAATTCAATGCTAACCTCTATTATCCACGCATATAAAATACAATGTGTGTAGAAAGCTATCTCCATCCCCACTGCAATGCAAATCTCTATTATCCACGTCTATAAAATGCAATGTGTATAGATAGATGGCTATTCGTCCAGCTCACTGCAATGTAAATCTCTAGTATCCACGTCTATAAAATGCAATGTTTATAGAAGGCTATTCTCCAAGCTCATTGCAATGCAAATCTCTATTATCCACGTATATAAAATTCAACGCGTATAGAAGGCTATTCTCTCAGTTCATTGCAATGCAAATCTCTATATTCCACGTCTATAAAATACAATGTTTATAGAAGGCTATTCTCCAAGCTCACTTCAATACAAATCTCTCTTATCCATATACGTAAAATGTAATGTGTATAGAAGGCTATTATTCTCCAAGCTCACTGCAATGCAAACCTCTAGTATCCACATCCTTAAAATGCAATGTGTATATCCATATATTTCAAATATGCTGTCATTTCTGACGGTGGGGTAAACTATGAATGATGAAGACGACAATCACCGTATACCGAATAAATTAGTTTTTCCATTATGCACCTTTTCTTATAAGTAACCGACCTTTATTCCATAAACTCTTGAAAAGCAATCAATTATCATCGTGAGAGATTTTAACCCATCAACCCTAATTAGACTAACAAGGAAAGTTTGGCACCTTTTTTTTAGAGAATACCATTCACACCATTGATGAAGTCTTTATGTTTTTCGAATATTGAATCCAACAAGGAGACTGGAAGTGGCCATTATGAAAATGGCTAGATTTTACCGTTGTTCAAATTATATTATCTATGAATACCGTGTTTCGGTATCCTTTTTGTGAAAATGGCTCAAATTATAATTATTTAACGTATCGATGAGGAATTAACAAAAAAATGAGAATATTGAAGATCAAAAGAATATGTGGATTATAGAACATTGAAGATTTGAACAATCCATGTATTGAAACGTTTCATTTTGATTAATTGTTGTTTTTAAATCCACGCATGCGCATTTCAAATGTGAGCATTGATAATTCTATTGGTCACTTCTTGAACTCAAAAGTAACGTTAATATAAAACAGTGGTGTGGATACTGGGGTTAGGGGACCCCAGGAGATACATCAAATAAATCTTCGGAATCAGCTGCAGTGTTCCTGGACCTCTGAATCCGCTATTTTGAATCATTGTAGTAAAGAAATAACATCGTTCATCGCACAGCTATTTAAAAACATAATTACTCTACACAGATTTATACCATATCTTAGATTCTAAATAAATGTAATCCATTTAAAATAAATATGAATTTCAAAGGTGAAAACTGTATTGGTGTAGTTGATTAATTATTGTCTAAAAGTCAAATGCTAAAAACCAGGTTCTGTCAGGATATTTCTTTTATAGAAGAGGTCCTTTAGTTTTCAATGTTTAAAAACCACAGATTCAAAGAAACGAGATCTACCCGGTTACCTGGAAATCAAATGTACCCAATAGGCATTTTAAAACAAATCCAGCCACTTTTAGCCATTGCAATGGCCAATCCAAAAAAAAAAAAAAAATAGCCGTGCCTGAAGCGTTATCGCAAGGATTGCCATGCCACTATTTTCTTGACGCTGAATTTGTGAAGCGTATACAGGAAAGTCGGTGAGACTGACACCTACCAACCCCAATTAGGCAAACAAGAAAAGTTTGGCACCTTTTTTATAGAATACCATTCATACCATCGATGAAGTCTTCATGTTTATCCGTGTATTGAATCCAACAAGGAGACCGGAAATTACCCCATGACGCCAGCAATAGGGCAGGGCTCATAGATGTGGCCAATCTAACATCTGCCAGTCAGGGATGGAACCCAAGGGGGAAAAGCCAGGGACCCCGGAGCGAAAAATTATGAAAAAAATAAAAGTAGACAAAATGAAATAATAATAATGAACGGGGAAACATAATATATACTAGGTGATGGTGCTTGGCCTAGAGTGACACAAGGTCAAAATAATAGAGCACACACGATGAAACTCATTTTTAGAAAGTGTATTAATGAAACATCCGCTGTAAAATTTCACTCTCAGTTTCAAGAAAACAAACCTTTGAACATGTTAAACCCTATATTGACAAATATTCAAACTTACAAATATTTACTTTGACAGAATACTATTTTCTGTTAACGGAATCTACAGAAAAAATGATTACGTCTTTCGCTAAAAACAAAATTCTATCGAATACGTCAAACTAGAGATTCTAACTTCTCTCTATTTAGATTAGCGTTTTTTATCTGAATGTGACTTATATAACCGAAGATATTGACATTTTAAAAATATTCTAGGCCCCCTATGATAACGCCATCTATCATGTGACCTCTGCTAATTTTTCGAAATGTCGTCTGGTCTCAAATTGATTGTCATGGACTAAACTACTAATTTCAATTTTGAATAATTATGTCAGATGGTTGCTTAGATGACTGGGCTATCCATTCTGTCTATCATAATTACGACAGCTGCTGCTAGATGATTTTACCTAAGCTGTGAACAAGTGTAAACTAAGCTAGACAAAAAATAGTGAATTGAAAGGAGATGATTTACAGGACGGAGATGAATAATAAGTGAAGGGAGTCTTATTGGGGGGGTTCTGATTGGAATTGAAGCGTTTTTCAAAATATGCTCCTATATTTTATCAACATAGGGCTCCGTGAGTTTATCGGCTTTTTGTTGGGATTAGCCCAGTCGATGAGATTTACCGGACGGAGAAGAACAAAAACTGAAGGGAGCCTTATTTGGGGTTTCTGATAAGAATTTCATCTTTTCAAATATATTCTCTTCTATTTATGCAACTTTGCTCAGACGTTTAGTCCAGTAAAAATGTAACTAAACTTCACTCAATTTTCAACATTTTTTTTTATCTCAATAAGAATAAGAGAAGGAGATAAAGTCGAAAATAGTATTTAAAATATTTGTTCTCCCTTTAACCGCACCCTAAACATTTCCTTTTTTTTCACAGCAATCGGTACTTAGATGATAATGACCCAAAGAAACGGGAATCTGTCAGTCTTTTATATTTTGGTGATATTTTTCTTGCAATGTGAAAATTGAAACGAACTGCTCAAGTTTTACTTTCCTGCAAATATGATTGAGTTAGGGTATGAGCATACCATTTGCTAACTCATTAAATACGTGTTAAAGGGCGAACCCAATAGTCCTGGGTTTCAATGAAATCAGCACGGCAGTTTTATCAAATACTACTGAAGGGAAATCTGTCAGAAAATATTTCGTAAACTAGCAGAGCGATACTTTGAGTACGCAGTTAATTGTTTTGAACAATATCAAATTCCATGTCTTGCCAGAAATATTTCACTTGGTTACTTACAAAACACCAGTTCAACTGCATGTCTACTTAATTTTTGATCGACTGGAAACCAACTCTTTGGAAAGAAGAAAACTTGATATAAATTCTTAACGAAAATACCTCATGGCACTATTTTGTTCGAGGAGACGATGAAATATTTATTTATACACATTTCAGATTCGGTCATTGGATGTTTATAAAGAAGCTGATATCTCAAATAAAATCCAATCCTGAAGATGCAGAATGTGTGAAATATATTTTCTTAGTAGAAAATAACAAGCTAAATTAAAGATATAAAACGAAAGTGCTTGTGTTTGTTTGTTTTTTTTTTGTTTTTTTTTTTTGGCTCCTGACAATTAAATAAGAAAGAACGAAAAAGCATTTCCCCATTCCTTATGTCCTTTTCACATCATTGTTGTTCCAATTTGCTTAGAACATTTTTCCCAACTCTTTTCTTGGCTGTTCCAGATAAAATTGGTCTCAGCAGTTAGTTTTGGTTTCTTATTCCCCAGATTTTCTTATTTATTTCTGTATATATTATTTCGCTTTTAACTCCACCTCTTTCCCCTACCTTATCTCATTCTATATCCAGGATTGGTTTGTCGTTTATACTTTGGTACCAAAAATCTTTGGAATTGGTGACACTGATGAACTGACTTTAGTTCTGTAACAATTCTCCTCTCCTCCCTTTTACATGGACGGACCTTAGTTCTCATGTCAGGTTCCCTTGTTCCCCTCTTTTACTCTAGGATAAGCACATTGGAATTTAATAAGATTCTAAGATTAAAGTCAAATATGAAAGATGACCCTTGTTCAAGTCGCTTCACAGTCTATATCTTGCAGTGACCTTTCTTTTTTCCCCTTTTTCCTTCTTCTTCTTCCTTATATGATAACATAAACTGACCAAACCAATTAGGGTCCACTCAGATCCCCACTGATCCCCATTCAGATCTAGTATATCAGAAAATATATGAATAAATAAATTTTTGACTAGATGAAAATCAAATTCTGTTTTTCAAAGTTAGATTAGCTCGCAGTCAGATTAGCGCACAGAATCAACTTCTAGGTTGATTTTTGTTCTTTTCATAGTTTGCGATTCATAATATTATCATTGGGATTCATAGATTCGCTTATATGAAATTTCTACATGCAATGAACAGTTAAGTTGAATGTATAAAAATCTTTAGATTTTAACTAATCCATAATCCTCCTTAGATCATTTTTTATTCAAGTTTTCTACTTTGACAAACAATTAACGAATAAATTAGATAAATTGAAATATACCGTTATTAGTCAAGTTTTCTACTTTAGGAAATAATTAAACGAATAGATTAGATAAATTGAAATATACCCCTCTTATTCAAGTTCCCTGTATTTGTCTATTTAGATCAGCATGTTTAATTTAGTTATTCAGATCTAGTTCGCCAAATTTCCCGTTGTTCAGTATTATTTAAATTGGTGTGAATCATGGATTTGATTGTCTGGGTTTACCGTTGTATTTACGTATATAATCATTTTTCCGTTTTTACTTTTATTTGTGGGACGTCCGTCGTTCATTGTACTTTGAGTTGCATTTCTTTCTGTTCCATCAGGTATTGTCTAAATGTTTCTGGGTGTCTTATAATTGCTTTAATAAGAGAAAAAATAGATAAGCAGGAGAAAGCGTATGCAGGGAGTGGAAGTCTGGACTTATACTAAGTTGCAACTTAATAAGTACACTCTCCTTTGCCCCTTTTTCCTAAAGAATATGACTCAGACCTGG
Source organism: Thysanoteuthis rhombus (assembly GCA_963457665.1). Lineage (NCBI taxonomy): Eukaryota > Metazoa > Mollusca > Cephalopoda > Oegopsida > Thysanoteuthidae > Thysanoteuthis > Thysanoteuthis major. The sequence continues at coordinate 36,531,018 of OY735240.1, forward strand.
GCTCTTGGTTGCTATACGGTCAGGTCACTACCCTTAAGGAAAGTAGATATCTATAGTCAGTGAATATCTGCTATATTGGAGCGTCTGGGATCTCTGCTCAAAGTTGCAGGCAGCTGTATCTGCGCTTAAAAATATTGAACCGTATTATTCGGAGGTTATGTGCTTAAAGCAGGTGACAGTTGCACTGTCCTGATCCTCCTCAAAAGGGACGGTAGAACTCTATATCTCACTCGGCAACTACCAACTGTTCATGTACTGTGGTGCAACCACAGGTCAGCTTACTGTCGGAATACACCCAAAAATGGGCGGCAAACCCCCATAGTTAGCTAACATCTGCCAGGAGATAGATATTCCTTTAAACCTACCATCTTGGAATCTGGCTCCTATCTATGCCACCTCAATGGGCCATAGGAAGCTAACTTTTGGTTTATAGGGTGGGGCTGGTCCTGGGAAAGCTGGCCTCTTCTTGAAAACCCATCGCTCAGGTTGGATTAATATTCTGCACACAGGCCCCATCGTCTAAGGTCCTACTGCTGTGAATATCACACCCGAAGCAATCTTCATTTTACGAAGCCAAGTCGTTCAGTTATTCAAATTATCTCAACATTTTATGTCTATCTCCACCTTGTTCAACCTTTCTGGTTACTAAATCAGTGCTTTTTTCAATCAAATTCTCAATTTCCAGGGTTGCTCTTGCTATTCATTTAAATTCAAGTGATAAGGTTCCATAAAACATGTATGATGGTACGTGCATATATATATCTCTCTCTCTATATATATATATAGCTTCGTAAATCAAGATTTTGGGAGAGTTTTCCACGACTATTTGATCTTGAATGACAGGCCCCATGTCAAGGTATGGTCCCCTAACCTGAGCGAGGTAGCTATAGGGGAATAGCGACTTGTGCAGGGCTGACCCCATCCTTTAAAACAAGGGGTTGCATCTTATGGTCAACTGAGGTGGTATGAATAGGAGCGGGGCTATCCCCAGAGATCACACGAGAAACCGACGCCAAAGAAACACTAGATGGAGAGATGAACTAGACAAATTTAGGAAATTATGGCCCCGCAGCGCCCATAACAGAGAAGTGTGGTGAATCCTGGGGAAGGTCTATGTCCAACGACGGACGTTAAAAGACTGATGATGATGATGATGATGATGATGATGATGATGATGAATATGATGATTTGTTGGAAATACACGGTGCTCCATATTTTAGAAAATGATAAGGATACATCAATAAAAGTAATCAATAAAATACAGTTTATGATAATTTATTTTATAATATGGATCACTACAGTCGGGCGATATGTCTCTGTGTGGTGAGCATTTTCTCAAGTAACAGGATATTAAAGATATATCTGTTTACACTATTTGCATAAATCGTTCCTAGGATTGTTGTTTTTATCTATTCATTCTATCATCAGTGTATTTTTATTTTCATTTGTTTATTCTTTGATTTGCTTTTGTTTTTGTTCTTTAGATGGGTGAAGAATAAAAGTGTCAGTATTTGTTCTTGCTTTAAAAAAAAGCTTACATTCCTTTATTTGTACATACATAACCAATTACAGAGTTTGGGTTGTCATAGCGATGGTTTTGGTCTTGACTCTTATTATGTGGTGTATTTAATTACATGAAGTCTTTTATTAATTTGTACATTATATCATACATCATTTCTTTATGATGTACCCAGTCTTCCAATGTGAGGTTTGAGTCTTTGATTTCCTTACTAGGCGAAAGGGTTCCAACTGCTCTTATTCTTCTATTTACTCATAGCTAGAGGGTCGAGGAAGATTCAGATTCATGTCTCTCCCGAGGGCATTAATTTGAAGTGAAAACACGTAGCCCCAGCCAAAATTCGAACACAGTTCGTCTATTCTGTTTTCCATGCCAGCAAACGTTATGCCACTCTGCATCTCGTACTGAGATATCAAAATCTCATAATTTATTCTCCAGTAAATTAAATGGAATTTTGTGGAGGGTTGGGCCATAAACTGCGGAAGAAGTCATGGGATATCGGAGTGGGTCCATGGACAATTATCTCCCCTATATCCTAGCTAACTGCCCGCATCACACGATAGCTCCAAAGGTTCTCTTTCCGTACACATGATATCTCAGAAAGTTTTGAATTAAGATTTTTTGGAGGTTTGGGCAGTAGGCAACGTAAGAAGTAATGGAATTCTTGAGTGGATCCTTCAGCAACGTCTTTTGGCAGCATGTCGATCAATTTCAAAAATTAGAAAGAGGGCTGATCAATGGATGAATCACTTCTCTCGCATATTGTTGGGCAGTGACCTGTAGCAAAAGCAACCGCCCAGGACGCCAAATGTTAGGGAGCGCCTGTGTATGACTGTGTGAGTAGGACATCCATGATACTAAAAGAGAAACGGACAAATTAGACAAAATGAAAATAGGTCTAGTTAGTCACTCAAAAGAAACTGTCACATGATCGACGTCTTTTGGCAGTATGCTGTGTGGCAAAAAATGGATGTCAATGGATAAGTTATGTCTCCTGACTTTTGTTGGATAGTGATCAATAAAAAAGCCCGAAATCTGAAAAAAAACCCACAAAAACAAGCCTGAATGTTGTCAAACACAATCTAAGGGACCAATTTAGCAAAAATAAAAAAAAATCTCAGCGGATAATAGTGCCCAATCCAATTTTTCTGTCATCAATTCTTTTTATTTCTTTTTATTTGTTCACCGTTTGTGACATCGTATGAGCGAGGGTGTGAAACTTTACAACTTACAATCGGTACCACCTTTCCCTACATTGCACAAAGGAAACTTTTACTGTCTTTTACCTTTTACAGACAATCAAATATTTTTTTCATCCGTAACACACAGTACTCCAAGACCCAAGACAACACACGCTACTGGTTTGCACCAACATTCCCTTCTTCATTCAAAGAAAACGTTGAACAATGACAGGGCCACATCACAGTGTTTCTTCTCAATTATGGTTGGAGTCTTAATATAACCTAAATCTTCACGATGGTCTTTTCTTCTGATTTAGCTGATTTTACATGAACCCCACGAAAGAATAAGAAATCAAGCGAAGAATCTCACTAGGTTGGTAGGCTTTTGGTAGAATAAGCATGACTTTCAAAAACACGTAAATCCCACTGGTCCCCAAGAGAAGGTTCTACAACCAATACATCCTCCTGATAGTCATGTATGGAGCTGAAACATGGAATCTAACCAAAATATTGACCAGAAAATTGACCCTAAACTGGGAACCATGCAACTCGCACACAGATCATAAGACAACACAGTATTCTAGAGAAAAGATAGGAGCCCTAGAAATCAATAGAAAACTCAAATAGCAATGGGCTGGTCATGTTGCAAGAACATCAGACAACCACGGGACATCACGACTCACAGCATGGATCCTTAGAGATCATGTGCGAAATTGCGGTAGACAGGAAGTAAGATGGCTTGACGAGCTAGACAAGTTATGAAAGTACTGGCTCAGCAGCGCCCACGATAGAGAGGTCAGACGAATGTTCGAGAGGGTCTATGTTCAACAACAGACGCCAAAAGGCTGCTGCTGCTGCTGATGATGATGATGATGATCATGATGATCATGATGATGATGATGATGATGAAGAAGATGCTGACATGAAGCTCTTAGTGAATCGATGTTTTGGGGGGATGACTTTGTTTCATATCCTCGGGCAAGTTGCCTTTGACTTAAAGGTAATAATTCTAGTTTTCCTTCTTCTCTTTATTTGCTTGCATTTTATTTTTTGTATACGTAGTAAGTAATAAAGTAAAAAGATTTGTTTCTACTTGTTACAGTGGGCGTGTCTTGAATGCGCGTTGTTTCCTTGAATAAAGATCTTCTTCTGAGAATTCAAGAGAATGAGGAAGCGTGGAGAACATGTCAGAATCTAATATGAACGATTATATTGTAAGTGTCGTCTCAAAGGGTAGTGCTGTTCACAGGAGGAAGTAAAGATACATTGTATGAATAAAATATGTCAGAAGTTGAGACGTTCAAATAAGGATGGGTCTTTGAGGTTATAGTATTGAGGAAGGAAGGGAGGAAGGAAGGAAGGAAGGAAGGAGGGAAGGAAGGAAGGAAGGAAAGAAAAATCATACGGTGGGAAAAGACTAATAGGAAATAGAAAAATAAGAAAGAAAGAGAGAAAAAACGGAAAGAAAAAGAGTAAGAAAGAAGGAGAGAAAGGAAAAAATTAAGATGAAACAAAGAAACAGAAAGAAAGAAAGAGAGTGAGGAAACATGGGAAAATAAAACCAGAGAGAAAGAAAGAAAGACAGGAAGGAAAAACAGAAGAGAGACGAAAGGAAAAACAAAACTAGAAAGAAAGAAAAAAGAGGCAGAGAAAGAAAAAGAAGGTCGTCAGAAATAAAGAAGGAAGAAAGGAAAGGAAGACAAAACTGGAGAAAAAAAAAGAAACGAAGAAAGAAGAGAGGGGAGACAAAAAAACTAGAAAGAAGGAACGAAAGACGGAAAGAAAGAAGGAAAGAAAGACGGAAAGAAAGGAGGAACGAGATACAACTCTAGAAAGAAAGAAAGGAGGAACGACAGAAAACACTAGAAAGGAAGGGAAAAAAGAAAGATAAAACAGCAAGAAAGAAAGATAGATATAGAGAAAGAAAAAAAGAAGTAAAAAAGAAAAAAGGATAGAAAAAAAGAGGTCATGTCGTAGAAACTGAATGATAGCCTTCGAGGGAAAGAAATCTGTCGTGAAATTTACCTTTTACAGAAATGGGCGACGATTGACGATGCAGAAAGACAGTAAAACGCCCTGACCCATACTGACAATCAATAAGTATTTATTATCATCGTTCCATCTTAGTTTACTCTCAAACACGAACGAACGGTCTCAAATGAGCGAGGGTCGACAAAACCTCGAAACCACAACGATTGTTAAAACCGCCCACCTTGAACTGTTTACAAACAGGTTCAGATAAAATGGGAAAGTCAGTTTCTTTATGGCTTTGAAATCTGGACAAATATTTCAACATGTTGCTGTGGAAATCGTAGAACTGATTTCATTGGTGAAAGAAATATGTTCATTTCTACAGGTTGACGCAAAAGTCACAAAGGAATCTAAAATAATCATAACCTTTTCTATCTTGTTACTTTCCGTTTTACCTCTGCTCGGATACCTGAAGGAACCCTTGGGGGTCACAGAAAATGTATACAACAGAGCAATGAGCTAGAATAATGAAATTTTACAATAATCCAATGAGCATATTATCATTATTTTAGCGTGTGGACACCGCCATCTGAGTATATGATTCGTCCTTAGCTTGTGCGTCCTCGAGAAATAAGTGATCTCCCACGAACAGGGAAACCATGTTCAGTCTGAAATGTTGAAAGTTGTTTACAAATGCAGAGGAGCTGACATCTTTCGAAAGGTTATGCGGAGTTTCATTGAAATAGAAAGAATTTATGAAGTTGAAAATGTCGGCCCTTTGAGAAAACATAGGTTAATTGAATTCCCTTGGTTTATTTTTATAGTTGTTAGAAACTTCTTTTTTTTTTTTAAATCATTGAAACTAAAAAGATATGAATATTTCAAACTTTTGTGCCACCTTGTATATAGTACGTGGTTCAGTCCAACTATTTCCCTTATCTCTTTGGTTTTTGCCTTTTCACAACGTTTCGACCGTGTATCCTCTGGCATCCTGCGGGCATCGTTCAGGAATGTTGAAAGAAACTAAGATAAAGAGGAAAATAGCCCAACTAAAGCCCATCAATTGTTAAAGCATACTGTATAAAGAAGACATAGAAGGTTTATTTGAACTTTGGGAGAGATTTTTAGATGTGTCCAAACATCTCTATAAAAACGCTTTCTGTCCGTTGTTCGGTCCTAGTTATGTCGAGCAACAGAATAGAGAGAGAGAGGAGTGAGAGGTGTGATGTCATTTAAAGGTATGATGCCATTAAAAGGTGTGATGTCATTGAAAGGTGTAATATTTATCCCGATTAAATTTTCACCAGCTGCTAATGATGTTTTAATAGAATAATCAAAGTTTGCATAACAGCCGAAAGAGGGCCCCAAAACGACAAAAATGGGCATTTACGATTTTTATTGAAAATGATACTTGCAAAATTTCCGCATCGCAATATTTTACAAGAATGATAATTGATTGACTCAAACAAAAACTTCTACCACGCATTGAGGACGCATCGTTGAACTTATGGTTCTTGTTTCCATTCTTTTGAAAAATTACCCTGGTCAATGACTAATTAGAGCAATTTCAGGGTGACTTTGGGGCAATGATTCAAAATAAGGCATCTGTTTTCCTAGATTGGCTCTAATTCTTATATTAAAGATGATCCCGTGTTAAAGAATCCAGCTTACTCAGCCTTCAAAGCCATTTTCATTTTTACGTATATATATTCATTGCTTAATTTACCCAGGTATTTGGTCATCCAACTGATTCTTTATTTAATACTCGAATCAGTTTTACCTTGATTTTTGTTATAAAGTTTCAGGACCTCATTAGAAAACATGAAAAGTAACTATATTGGAGTTAAATTATAATTTTAGGAGTACCCATTATTTAAAAAAACTGGAGCCAATGCGATAAGACTAATGCCATTTTTTGATTCAGCACTCAGCCTTCAGAGCTTCTGGCATTTTCACCTCTAAACATTCATTGCTTGATTTATCTAGGTGTTTGGTCATCCAACTTATTTTTTATTTAGTGTTCGAATTAGTTTTACTCTCATTTTTGTTATAAAGTTCCAGAACCTCATTAGAAAACATAAAAAGTAACTATATTGGAGTATGATTATGATTTGAGAAGAACCCATTATTTTAAAAACTTGATCCATTGCGACGAGACTAACGCCATTTTTTGATTAAGCACTCCGATAACGTTTTCACGTCCTTGCCAACTGGAAAATGTTTCTTTCTTTGTTGTGCTTTATGATTGACGTTTCTATCACGGACGAGGCAAACCATCAGAAAATAGAAGTAGAGAAGTTAATCAAGTACTGGGGGATCCCGTGATCGAGATTCGACGAATGTGAGAGATAGAGACAGGAACAGTGACAACGTTCATTCAAAAATAAGTATGGAAGATCGCACTCTTCGAAAATTCCACTTGTAAAGTGACACTTAGATGTCATGTAAAGACATTGTAAAGCCGACACTATAAAATAAATACCTGTCCAATTTCCAAAGTGAGATATTCCAGATCCTTCTTAGCATGGTGAAGAAATGGACCTGAGCTGAGTGGCCTCCATTCTGTTTCTACAGACAATGGAATCTCCTATCTAGGGTGCATGCACGGGCGTTGCGTATGGAGACTCTAGAATGTCCAGTGGTCAGAATCCCCCCCCCCTTCGGCCTTGCTGATGTAGTCCAGAAACGCAGGGGGTGATTAGTCTGTAATCAGTTTGGCTACCGGAAGGAAGTAAAATTGGTCGCCAAACTAATTTGATGGGGTTCCACTAACAGATTTGGAATCATAGTTGTCTTTCTCCTTAGACTGGTTGCTTTCACAAGAACGGAGAGCTCAATCTGTCCTAATATTTTACCAGAATTTAGGTAATAATTGTCCCGGTAAAAAATGGCATTGTTAAAAATGGCACAAGGGGGATAGGAAAAAAATGGTCCTAAACTAAAGAAGATATTTTATCAGAAACAAATATCGACTGAAAATTATGTATCAACATTTTCAGACGTAATTGAATCAAATTTATACTGTTATATTAGTTTGACCCACAGAATTTCGATATCCTATTTTGAAATGCAATTTTATTTTAGTTGGGGGCCATTTTTTTTATTTTCCATTTGCAGCCTTTTTACCGACGCCATTTTCACTCGGGCTATTTTTATCAAAGCTATTTTTACCTGTGTCATTTTTACCCAGTCTATTTTTACCCGGGCCATTTTCACCAAGGCCGTTATTACCAAGTTCATTTTTCCCCCAGCCATTTCTACCAAGCCCATTTATACTCGGGACGTTTTTACTAAGCCCATTTTCACCAAGCCCATTTTTACCGAGGCCATTTCTAACCGGGCCATTTTTACCAAGGACTTTTTCACCGAGACCATTTTAACCGAGGCCATCTTCACCGCAGCCATTTTAACCGGGGCCATTTTCACCCATTCCATTTTTATCTGGGCCATTTTTACCAAGGTCGTTATTACCGAGGTTATTTCTACCCGGTTCATTTTTACCATACACCATTTTACCCATAACTTTCGAGAAAAGAGATGGATCCATGCCTTTCCCAAGTGATATAATTGTGAAGTGAACATACACAGATCAGTTCGGTGTTTGAACTCGAGTCGCTAATTATATTAGACCACAGAACAAGAAAATTTGACAATGCACAAAGTCTTGTACCCAAAAGCCAATATCGTCAGATTATATGTGAAAAGAAAAAAAAGAGAGAGAGATAAAAGACTCGTTGGAATCGAGGATTGTGACAATTCTGCAAAGTACGGAAGATTACACGAGACATAAAGACGGAAGATTAACAGTCAATGATTGCAAACAACGAACAGGAGAACCAGTACATACGTAAACGAGAAGTACAAATGAAAGCGAGAAAAACAACCACAGAGAATTTTTGTCCGAGGTTTTTTTTTTTATAGATCAGGGAATATCATAAGAATCTTCACACATACTTTTTCTGTGTTTGAGTTTTTGTTTCCACACCCGGTATTACACGGTGGAATGCGAATGTTCCGGATGACTGCCGAGATGCCCATCCCCCTGTCTCGATGGTCATAAATACAACCACTCATCACCTGAGGACGGTCGGAGGGTGGAATGGGCGAAGCGTTGGATACCAAAAAATTGTACCAAAATGAGGACAAAAGTCCGCACAAAACTTTAGATGACTGTAGAGGAACTGACATGGACATGGCTACACAGAGGAAACCTAAAAAGAGAAACTGATTCGCTCTTGATAGCGATTTAGAACAACGCCATAAGATCCAATTATCATCATCAGCAGCAGTTATAAGTCTACTGCTGGACGAAGGCCTTTCCCATCATTTTTGAGTAAACTATTCTATTTTGTCTCTCCGTCTTGTGTCGGGTCCTTTCGACAGTGATACGTGTGGACGCTGAGAGGTAGACTACTGACCTCTGGTGACTTACGGTCACTCAGCCTCCAGCGATGACCACCAGGAACCTGGTGAGAAAGTACAAACCACAGCACCACTGTGGACTGCAAGAATGACGTGAAGAGTGCTTGGAACCGGAGGAGACTTGATGTCACAGTCTCCAGCGATGACCACCAGACATCTGGTGGGAACGTGCAAACTCAATAATAATAATAATAATAATAATAATAATAATAAGAAGAAGAAGAAGACGAAGAAGAAGAAGAAGAAGAAACACGTATTAACCTATTGACTGTTATACCATACCACTAGCAGTTACATAATTTGTGAGGAAAGGCCCCGTCTCTCTGATTTGCTCAAAAATCCCTCAAGAAACACTGGCTTTACAGTTTGTGCCTCGAAGTAGAAGGGGATCTTGTGCATGTCTCGTGACCCCGAACGCCATATATATATATATATATATATATATAGACAGACCTGCTTTTGAAACCACTGGACCATAGTCTACTAACCTACATTTCCAGAGAAAGAGACTGAATGAGGACAACCAGACAACAACAACGACCATAACAACTGCCTCAGTATTATTAACAACAATAAAATTCCAGCTGAAAGGCGGAAAGGAATATCACAGGGCTATTGAAAACGAAATAGATGATTGAGGAAAGTGCTGGGGCACTCACAAAATTGAGCAAGGATAATCTCTTATACAATCGCAGACACAGTTAACGAAAATACTTAACTAATAAGCAGCTAAAAAAATAGTGGGAGTAAAACATAACCGTTAACCGCTAACTTCTTTTATATGAATTTAGTTTCGATTCGTTTTTTGTCCTAAACGCCTTAAAAACAGACCTAGAGAGCAGAAACTTTGATATGTTGTAGCTTAAATACAGAGCTCTACATAAAATGTATGTTGAACGTAAACTGACACTTAGACCCTTAAAACCCCTTATAAACAGACCTGGAGAGCTGAAACCTTGATATATTGTAACTTGGATATAGAGCTTTAAACAAACTGTACGTTGAAAGGAAACCGACGTTTAAATCCTTAAAACTGCTTATAAATAGACCTAGAGAACTGAAACTTTAATATGCTGTGGCTTAGCTTTAAATAAACTATGTTCAATGTAAACTATCATTTAAACCCTTAAAACCCATCATAAACAGACGGAAGGAGCTGAATCTTCATTATGTTGTAGCTAAGATATGGAACTTTACATAAACTGTAAGTTGAACGTAAACTAGAGTTTAATTTCGTTTTTTCCTTTTAATTATCTATGTACACCTTTATCTTTTTTGGAAAGCTCTACGTCTAAGCTAAGTCTTATTAGAATTTTCATCCATGAAATATACCTCAAACAAATCATATAAAATCATTTAAATCAGTAGCATTTTTTCTAGATATATTCAAGGAAGAAAATTGGGGAATTACTAAATGTTGGGGAAATGATTATGGAATCACCTTGTAATTTGCATTTCTAAACCAATTACCTGCACATGTCAAAATATGACAGTTAGTTTACCGTTAAAAGAAAAGGCTTGCAGACCTTAACGAGCTGTTAGACCTTGCTGGTTAAAAGAAAACATGACCCCAACAAGAGAGTCGTCAATTGAAACAATGAGAATGATTACAAAACTCCTACGATAACGAGAACCAACGCAAAGTATGGCAAAAATGTTGGTTGTTCCCAGTCAACTGGGTCTAAAGTTCGTTGCGTGTATCAACAAAATGGGAATGTTATAAAAGAAAAATATTCGAATAGACCATTGAGTCATCAAAGCGTCGGTTTAAAGAAAAGGCATTATGCGTTGAAAATGAAAAAAATTCACAATAAACAAATGAAAAGTAAATAAGCAGAAACTAAAGTCAACGTTTGTGAAACGGTGAGAAATTAGCTGAATGGAGTGAGATTTACATAGAGAAAACTTTATTTTTTCTACTGTAACCAGAACAAGAACAATCCTCACTAAAAGTTACGGGTATAAACCGATATTCAAAACCCACATACCTCTACTGCGATTTGAAATCACGAACAACCGATTTCCTGGAGGCTGTCTCAGCTTAATTAACAAGCCTTAGATAATAACGAAAATTTTGTCATACAGACAGGCACGAACTTATTCCATTCGAATTATTAAATATATTTTTACATAAAATGTATATATTCATATCATTTTTATTGATCATGTGTACAATACAACGTTGCCTTAAGTCGTAATAGTAGTTGAAGTGGAATTCGATCCTGCAGCAGCCAGGCGTGTTTCTTTCTCGGTGTACTCGGTATTCAGAATAAAAAGGCCGGTAATAAAACTCTCTTTTTTGCCTTCTCTCTATTGTATCTCAATCAAGAATAAAAGGTGGGTCTATATCGCTGTTATTTCACACGAGTGAAACAGGGCGTTGGCTGCTCTAACCTTAAACAAGGTCATCATAGAGTTACTATTTTGTCAATGGGTATCGACCGAGCCTGCCTGTGGAAATCGAGGTGCGAATTGTGGGACATTTCGACTACAAAAAAACATAAAGCGAAACGGGTCTGGTTAGTCACTCAATAGAAAGCGTCATGCGACTAACCTCTTTTGGCAGCATGCTGTCTTGGGGATGATCAATTACAAACATTGGAAAATTAATAAGTTGCTTCTCTAACATTTTATTGGACAGTGATCACTAAAAAAGTCTGAATTTGAAAAGAAAAACAGGTGGCATACACTAAGGGACAAATTTAGCGTAAAGTTACATTGCAAATTGACTTCCCACCAACAATCTTTTTTGAGGTTGGGTATAGGTAAAAAAAAATGTTTTTCTAAACATAAGTGATAAATGTTTAGATTCAGCCTTCTAGCCCCATTCGTACGACAAGTACATGTGATACACACGAATAAATATTGGTACGGATTATCTGACAGTATGAGAAATGAATGACAACATTGGAAGTTTTATTAAAACAAATGAACAATTTTATTCCTGTGTTCCCAGGAAATGGACAAAACGTCGGATTTAATTTCAATAATTTTAAAACAAAACTTTCAAACTTCTATTCATACCTCATACATTAATACATACATATATTCAGTCAGCCAGGTAGCCAGCCAGGTAGCTAGCTAGTCAACTACACGGACTGATTTGAAAACTGAAGAAACCTATGTTGACAGTTTTGGTGACAGTTTTGGTTGACAGTTTCTAGAAAGAAATACAATCTATTTGAAGATAAGCAGCTTTCGTATTCGACGTTTTTTGTTGAAGTAAATCAATTGTAAAAATGATATTTATCTCGGCTGTCAATGCTTGTGAGGACCTGCGACCAGGGTTTCCAAATCAATATTGTCACGCTAAATCTAGCGCGTTTCTTGTATTGGCAGCGTGAAAATTCTACATTCAGCTCTATCATTAGCCTGTTTTTAGTTCTATTTTTCGACGGTTTGAGCCAATCTTCGGCTATTTTCAAACAATTTCATGTAGATCAATCCAGTTTCACTATTTAAAATGGCCATAAAATGGCTAATAGTGTTTTTGACATTTTTTTTTATCCCTGGTCGATTTAACGCGAGAACACTCTTTGAGTTGGCAACATTGCCTGTGATAGCCACCCGTGCCCTTAAGCTAATCTTTAGAAACGGCCCGTTGACCTTGCTCCCCCTGAATACAATATTGATGTTGCCATATTAAATGACCTTTATCGTTGTATCGTGTATGAAGTGCTACGTACATGTATAAATGGCTTGGCTTTACAAACGAAGCTTTTTGGACATCATAGACGGCTTGGCCTGCAATTAAGTTTTGGGGTGATGCGCGACTTTTCCGGGGCAAACCCCACCTTTCAAACCAATGGTTTGCATCTTATGGTCCATCAAGGTGGTGTGAATAGGAGCAAGGCCCAAAGGCTGTAAATTTGACAGGAGTTAGCCTTTGGGTCTGCCAACCATTTGTTGGAATGTTCCGACGGTATGGTTAACATGGGTAGTTCAAGGAGAGGATGTGGACTGTCGATACTTACATGTATTTTTGTACATTGAAACCCTTTTTTTGTACATTGAAACCATTTTTTTGTACACTGGAACCATTTTTTGTACATTGAAACTATCTTTTGTACACTGGAACCATTTTTTGTACATTGAAACCATTTTTTGTACACTGGAGCCATTTTTTGTACATTGAAACCATTTTTTTTGTACGCTGGAACCATTTTTTGTACATTGAAACCATTTTTTGTACACTGGAACCATTTTTTGTACATTGAAACCATTTTTTTTTGTACGCTGGAACCATTTTTTGTACATTGAAACCATTTTTTTTGTACGCTGGAACCATTTTTTGTACATTGAAACCTTTTTTGTATACTGGAACCATTTTTGTTTAGTGAAACCATTTTTGTACATAGAAACATTTTTCTGCTCTCGGTTCCACCTTCTTACTCGGCCTAATGGTTAACCCACCGTTTGGAGGGAATCACAATGCACTCACAAAACAGTTGGAATGGCAAGGATTTCTTCCTAAGTGATTCACAACATTTTTGTTAAAGCATCTGGGAATTTATATATATATATATATATATATGAGAGAGAGAGACGCTATCAGAACAACTGTCCCCGGAATAATTGCCTGCACAGGATAACTGCCCCCAGGAAAATAACTCCTGACAACTGCTCCCTTTTAATGATTTCCTGATGGGTGTGACTATTTATAATTCAGTGGTTCTCAACGTGGGAGCTAGTACCTCCTGGCTGTCTGCCATGGAGCCTTTGGCCGCAGCAATGGAGTTAGATGGCTGAAAATTTAAGCATTTGCTCCTTTTTAAGGCGAGAAATTTTTTTTTGTTTCTTTAATTGCCCCAAATTAGGTTTTTTAACAGGGGTTCAATTTGCAATGTGAATTTATACTAAATTTGTCCCTTAGTTTGTGTCCAGTATCACCCACTTTCTCTTTTCAAAATTCAGTCTTTTTTAGTGATCACTCCCCGACAAAAGGTTAGAGAAGTGACTAATCCATTGATCGCCACTCTTTCTTTCCATTTTTTAATTGATCATCCCGACACAGCATGGTGCAAAGATACATTGGTCGTGTGACGGTTTGTATTGAGTAACCTACCAGACCTGTTCTATTTTTAGCTTCGACGGAAGCGAAACTCTCAAACCACGAAACGGAAATGACCGCGATATTCTCGAAATGCAGTTCCTCCCCAAAGACGGCCACACCTTCTCCTTTCGAACAACAACTATGAATGGATAAGGGCTTAATCTTCATTTCCGATCTGAACGGTTTATTAATGGCCGAAGAATGGTGATGTGAATAGTTGGGATGAAAAGGAAGTAAGAGATGATAGAAATCCTGAGAAAAATCAAGAAAGCGGCACATATCAACGTGTCGACTGAATGTAGGTCAAACAAGTGCAGACTTCGGCCCGGTGTGTCTCCTACCATACTACAGGAACAAGGTATGGAGATCCATGTTTAACAAGGAGAGAAAAATCCCAAATCGCACGCTATAGCTTGGCTACCATTTGAATATTCTCTTTACCACCATCACGTTCGGATATTACATCTGAAGAAGGCCGAAGAATGAATCGACCGAACGTCGTATTTGCAACGCAAACAACAATAAGGAGTTCATTTGTCCCCTAAATCTCTTTGAACGCCAATGACCTTTCCCGGGACTATAGACTGTATTTAAAATAATGTTTGAAAATGCTGCGTCTATTAAGAAAATAGATCAAGATGATATTACGATTACTTGTACAACAAACGTACGTAAAACAATAACAAATATGATGCCAAGCGATCGAGGAAAATGAGAGATAGGTTTAAGGGTTATATTTACTAACTGAAAACGCACAGGTAGCTCAGTAGAGTAGTTGCCATTCACTGGGTAAATGGATGCAAGTTCTAAAAAATAAATCTGGATAATATTACAGGCGGTCTGAGTAGTTGTGATGAAAGGCAACTAAATTTGAAATTTGAGATGAGAGAAACTTCTCGTCAGAAATCGTAATGGTTTACAATGCTTCATTTAATGGGAAAATATATCAGGATAATGAAAAGTTTGACTACGTGAACTTTTGACCGTAAAAATCGTTGTTTTATATTCTTGTTTCGATTAGATAAACCTTTGACAAAATCAAAATTACGTACTTATTTATTTTTTGTAAAAAAAATTTGAAAATACTTATTTACTTATTTTTTGTCTAGTGTTTTATTTAATAAACTTTTAATTGTGAAAAAATAGTTGTTATATAGCATTGTTTCCATTTCGTTTAATCAAAATAAATCTATATATTTATTGATTTTCAGTAAAAATAGCAAAAATTTCGCTAATTAGGCAATTTCATTGTTTCGGCTTAATATATATAATCAAACTAACAACATCAAATATGGCGCCGCTGAGATACTGTGGAATATAAGGAATAGATGTATATGGTTAGATCTGATTATCTGTTCACTGTAAAAGCTGTTGTAGAGCCGCTGTCATAATTGAGACGTTCTTCCCGGGACAAAGGGGATAGATCTTCGTACTTTAACACTACCCCACAACTCTTGAAGTCAGTCTGTTAGTAAACTTAGCTGCTGATGGTGCAAAAAGTTGAACATCCACTACTCAATAACAAAAGCAAACAGAAAAATACAATCAAAGAGAAAAGAAGAAGAAAAAAAAAAGTTGCACGCCGCGTCTGATCTTTTATTTCAGCAGGAATTGATATCTTTGGTGGTTAATTAAGGAAAGACCAAACCGCAAAGTCATTGGCAAAATGACCCCCTGAGATTAGTCGGTTTTGATTTCTTCTGATGACGAGGTAATTGCTTGTCATGTGACCTCTTCAACCTCCGCTCCAAAAACCTAGCCAATCAAAACACACATACATTCATACCTACATAGCTTATCTGAACTTTGTTAGACGGGTTGATTCAAACTGTGTGCGTAGTGATGCAAATTTAGAGCTTTTCGCTCCAAATCTTGCGCGTTTTTTATTTTTGACAGTGCGACAATTTCTTGATTAGCAGGGAAATGCTCAAACGTTCTGGCCCTTCTTCAACCATTTCCAGCATCTTTTCGGCGTGTTTTGACCATTTTAGCTTGTTTGGGCTCTTAGCCGTCAGACTAGCGCGATAATATTATTTTGAGTAGGCAACCCTGATAGTACGTGGTTTTGCTGAACTATCCCTTTCGACTGTTTTGACCACATACCCTGCGGCCTTTCTCGGGTGTTCTGAAAATGTTCAAAGTAGTTATTAACGTGTACGTCCCAGTGTTTTCTGGGCGTAACTTGTTCTGAAAATCTTTAATCTAGTTCCTTGTCACTGAATCGACGGGAAGTAACTCCAAGACCTCAGTGGCACAGATACTCAAAAGCCGGAAGTAGGAAGAATAAGTATGCTTCTCAGGATTTAGTTTCAACATTCTTTCAAAACTGGCACCCGAGGAAGGCCTGAGGGTACATTACCGATACGTTGTGAATAAAATGAACGACAAAGACGAGGAAAATAGTCAGACTAAACCACATGCAATGATACCGAGCTTAATCCGGAATAATATCCTTTAAGAGTAAGTGGAGGAGGAAGATAATGTTGCCCAACCTACATTGAAATCAATATTAAAAATTCTAGCCTTTACCTGAACTCGAATTATGACCGTTGGCGCCAGTGAAAATAACTCAACTACGAGCATGTTCCATTTATAATATCTCAAGGACCGGTTGCGTGGACTTGATATAACTTTGCAGTCAATCAGATACAACCTTATTGTGTAAGCGTAAATAGACATTATTCCATGAGTCAACGAAGTATTCAATCATTTTTCATTAACGAAAAATAACTTGGGTAAAAATAACCTTGGGTCATTACTCCTCGTCAAACACTTACGTCACTTCTACTTTTCAAAACATTCAGCAAAAAACGTTTTTGGAATCGCCGTCAGCTGCCTCGTTGAGTTCATCTTAATCTCACCCAACGTCTGGAATATCCTCTTTTTTCAACAGAAAAATAGTGAGAAGTTGCAGGGAGCCAAATCTGGGCTATAGATGATACGAAGTTTTGCGAGAAAATTCTTCACAAGTCTTGAAAAATGTCAATCTTACTCAATCTCATTGCCAACTGAGTGATCCCATGAATGCTTGTCTGTTCGAGCATTCATAGTAAGTTTCCTGATTGGTTACCAGGTTACATCAAGTCTGTTCAACCGGTTCTCGAGCTATTCAAAATGGCTGGATACTTTCTGGACCGACCACATGTAGTATCGTGAAATAATCTGCAGACACTTCAAACTGTTGCAAACATCTAAAAGTTTTCAGCTTATAAGCCAGTAATATTCAGCCGATGTCCTGCGTCACATTTGTGGGTGTGTCGCAGGAGTTTTAAAGAGTGTTAACCCTCCCGCAAACAAGGGCCATGGGACAATTTTCCCAGTATGGATACAAAAATAACATCTGAATACGTTTTGAAATTACTGGTACCTTTTATGGATCACATTAAATTCCAAATGCCAGAAGGGAATGTTTTAGTGTAGATCTCAATATTTCTTAATGAATGGCATTTTTTTCAGTGACATCTTGTTTCAGTGTGTCGTAATAACAAATGTGCATAACACTTTCAAAATCTTTTGAAAACCATGATCAACAATGTACTTCTGACAATAAAATTAATATATTATTAGTTTCCTTAACTTCTGAGTGATTAAATGGTGGTATTTTTCAACCATTTTAGTATCTGGTTCACTGTGCTGTGAGATGAAAAAATTCAAAAGTCATTCCTATAAGCTAATGTTTGATATTGTATCTTTTCAGGTGATATATAGGCCCTTTATGAATCATATCCATGCTCATTTATTACGCTTTTGAATAAGAGGGCTAGACGCAAGATGACACACCAAAATGGACTCATCAAACGTGTGCCTCTTAATAAAGGTTCTAGGACAACTGCCTCCAGATAATTGCCCTGAATAATTGCCTCCTGACAATAGCATAGCAATCGTAAAGCCGAAGTTGAACTTATAAAGTAGTTGTACATGTGAATAATCATAGCCATGGGGATATTGCTCAGGGTGCAAATGTCATGAGTCATTGGGGGGGGGGGGGTTAGTTCTTCGGGTTCAACAGGAGCAATTGTTCCGTGGGTAGTTATTCTGATATCCTTTATATTATCTTTGGAGGCTGTTTCTTTTTCGCTACATGCTTGACATTATCATGATATCATTAGGAGTAAACATCGAGACCAGTAAATCCCTAACAATCAGGGATATGATCCGAAAACTAGATTAGAGACCCACACTCGAACTAGGTATTTACAAAATACCCTGCAAGGACTGACACGCAATATACATAGGCGAATCGTCTAGATATCTAAAGAAAAGACAATACGAACATCGAAGAGCCCTGATCCTAGATGATAGCCTGAACGCCTCAGTCGATCATTGTCATAATTTTGACTGCAGAAAAAAAATCGGCAAGTCAGGAGTTAGCAAGACACCATGAAATGTAAACGCATATGTATGTAAAACCAAAATCCAACATCCTGGCCCTTTCTACACAGCAATGGCTTAGGATAAATTACAGGCAATGTCAATGGTAATACCATTTACGAAGCCGGGTGAATATCTCACTGGTATTCCACAAATCTCTTCTCTTACACAAATACTATTGACCCTTTAATACTTCATTTCTGTTCCCACACAGTCCTCCTCTCTACTGTTACTAGATATTACACACACAAACCAACATTCTGATACACACCATAATTAACTACAGCCACACACACATACACATTCCAGGGATTATAAACGAACATAGAGAACAACAAAAAACCCCAGAAAAACCCAGTTTCCTAATATACACAATTCGGCCATATACTATTAGTCAAAGCAACACGACCCTCACAAACATCATCCATTAAGACATGCATACACTTATAATAGATCGAAACACACTGATAACAGCCACAAGTGGGCCCCTTCTCAACGTGAGTCAGGCATGATCTACGACCCACTTAAGCAACATACGGGTTCTTCGGCTTCATATCAGCTTTTGTTTTACCTCGTCTCTATTCAATTTTTCCCTCAAGGTGCTTGATAAGTCAGAAAATTTTCAATAAAGATTTTTATAAGTATTAATAAAAGTCTACGTCAATTCATTTCTGTATCGTCAATAATTATTACCATATATACATATATAGATATGGGCATGTGTTGATGAGAGAGAGCGAGCGAGCGAGTGAGAGAGAGAGAGAGAGAGAGAGAGCGTGTGGGTTACATCGAATGGGCGTAATTGCCTAATTAGAGAAATTTACTTGATAATAAAAAGTTTGATTTCACTTTGATCACATTAAATTTTCGATCGGGAAATAACAGTTGTTTTATATCCTTGTGTAGATCAAACTAAAGCTACATCATTTATTTTTTCATGAAACTAGTCAAAACTATTATTGGCAATTTTAAATTTTAAAATTAGGTAATTTCGCTGAATAGGCGTAACACATACACACACATACACACACATATATATATATATATATATATATATATATATATATATATATATATATATATATATATATTTATATATATATATGTATATATATATATACATATATGTGTGTGTGTGTGTGTGTGTGTGTGAGTGTGTGTGAGAGTGTGTTTATGTGTGTGTGTTTCACTATTGATATCGTACTACGCATAGGAAAATCTGCTTTAAAAATTGTCTTGATCCTCGCAATGCATCTTGGTACTGGTGTCGTTTTCATACGTACATGTATACATACATATAAACACATGCTTACACACACACACACACACACATAAACACACACACAAATAAACACACACACAAATAAACACACACACGAATAAGCACACACACAAATAAACACACACACACACACACACACATGCACACAAACATCTGTGTTCGTGTGTGTTAGTTATGCCGAATAATGTGACTGGCGAAGTTCACAATTTTTTTTTTACAAAAAATCAACTTGTAATTTCAATTTGATCAAAAGATTATTTAATCCAAACAAGAGAAAAGAAAAATCTGTTTTTTTCTTACAATCAAAATTTTTTGTGTTCTCGAAGTGAAATCAACCTTTTCTTACATGAAGATAAACGAATAGTTACGCCTAAATTGCCTGTTCTGTAACTAAAAATAGATAAATACGTAGTTTCAATTTGATAAAAAGTTTGTTTAATCAAAACAAGGATATAAGACAACTATTTTTTTACAATCACGTGTGTGTATGGATGCGTATGTGTGTGTGTGTGTGCGTGCGTTTGAACTCACTCAATGAGACTTATTGCCCAATATTACCTACAAAAGAAATAGTGTGTGTGAGAGAGAGTGAGGGGACTGAGAGAATGTGAACAGAAACATGGATTACCTACTTATGTACGTTTAATCAAGTGTGTAAATTGAATTACGTTTATATTTGAGCAGTGATTTTCGACGGCTACCCCCAACCGGCCCCGATTCCCACCCAGCATCAGTCGAGACAGTGCCAAAAGCTTTGTAGGAAAAAAAAAGCAACATTGGTTGATACATGACTGACCCGAAAATATGCGCCAGAAAGGCACAATTGCAAATACAGTCCACATTCCAATCCAAATGACCTGCATATTTGCACGGAAGGTATACATATGCATTCAACATCAGTCTTTTTATATCTATCTATCTATCTATCTATCTATCTATCACAGTCAGTTCATATCTATCTATCTATCTATCTATCTATCTATCTATCTATCTCAGTCTGTTCATATCTATCTATCTATCTATCTATCTATCTATCTATCTATCTCTCTATCCATCTATCTCAGTCTGTTCATATCTATCTATCTATCTATCTATCTATCTATCACAGTCTGTTCATATCTATCTATCTATCTATCTATCTATCTATCTATCTATCACAGTCTGTTCATATCTATCTATCTATCTATCGATCTATCTATCTATCTATCTATCACAGTCAGTTCATATCTATCCATCTATCTATCTATCTATCTATCTATCTATCTATCTATAACAGTCTGTTCATATCTATCTATCTATCTATCTATCAATCTATCTATCTATCTATCTATCTATCTATCTATCTATCTAAGTCTGTTCATATCTATCTATGTATCTATCTATCTATTTGTTTGCTTCCACTTGTCTCTCAGCATGTTCCTTTCACACACTCACACACTCTATCTTTCTCTCTCTCTCACTCTTTCTCTCTCTCTCAATATGTTTGTATGTAAGTTTATTAACATGTAGCTATATATCTATCTATGTATCTATCAGTTGGCTTCCACCCATCTTCCAGCATATTGATGCTTGTGTTCAACCTGCACGTGTCTGTCTGTGTATATATGTATACTTGTTTGTGCAATGTACAATACAGATACTTGTATACGTACAACTACATACATAGATATGTACTGGTTAACATGGATTTGTAAAGACGGCTGGCATCGTTAGATAGCATTAGGGGCGTTTAGCTTCAATTAATTCCATGAAAAACTTTTACATTACATTGCATTGTGACAGATATCATACAGATGGATTATTTGAAAAAGGTCAAATTTGACGAATTTGTTAAATTGATTGTAGTATTATTGTAGATAAGATAAGATTGGCTATATTTCTTGCATATTATAATTCTTTCAGTTTAAGAAAGGTAGAGATGTGGCTCAAATTCTAAATGTAGACAGGTTTGGTTAGTCACTCAATAGAAACCGTCACGTGTTCAATTGAGGTGATCAATTAACACATTGGAAAGAAGAATGATCAATGAAAAAGTCACATCTCTCGTCCATTGTTTGAGCAGTGATCCCTAAAAGAGTCAGAATTTTCTTTTTAAAAAAAGTTCATTTTAGCAGAAATTTACATTACACTACATTTTAAACCAAAAAACCTAATAGAGGATGAATGAAAAAAAAAAAAGGTTTTCTGGACATAATCAGAGACAAGTGTTTAGATTTCCAGCCCTCTAGCTCCATTGTGCAGCATGTACGCTTGAAACATTCGACGCCAGTCAGCCAGCCATCCGGACTAACTTAAAAACTGAAAGAAAACCCATGTGAAGAGTTTTTGTGACAGTTTGGGTTGATGGTCTCCAATTTATGGAGTTTGTAAAGCATGTACTGTGAATGATCGATAGTGTTAAAAGTGGTTTGCAAACAATTTTTATTACCCTTGTTCAACACTTTCAGTGCCGACGAGGTGAAGGTTGAGAATAGAAGTCGCCATCACAGTCAATGATTTAACAACAGTAGCATCAAAAAGAATGAATTTTATTTATGATCTCACCGATTTTTCCACTGGAAAACATCTAAGATAAGATTTTAAAATATCTAAAAACATTCAGATTCTGGAGAATAGTTTAATTAATCATTATTGATAAACACGTCAGAATGAGGTCCCAAAAGGTCAAAAAAGGATTATTTAAGATTTTTTAGAGAATTTGTAGAAGGGACATAGTGGAGTACTGATGCTAATTTTCGAATCTATAAACAAAACAGTGTGGCCAGGAGCGCAGGAACACACAAACAAATAAACTTGTCAGAATAAGGCCTTCCAAAAAATCAACAAATCTCCTTAAGGAGAAGTAATTGGCGTTTCCTTAACGATGGAGATAACGGAATTGTCGACCCGAGTTCCAAATCCGGTTGGAGCTGTTTGTATTCACTTTTCATAGATGCCCCTAGGAAAGGCATGAATCTTCCCAATATGTATATATATATAGGTAAAGTGGCAGGTTACAAGCATTGGGAAGTCGACCAGACTAGAGAATGAATTAGACCAGACGTATTACTCTCTGCTCTGCTCAGGACTACATCAGCAAGGCCAACGGGGCGGGGGTGAGTTCAGGCGACTAAGCATCCCAGGATCTCCATACGTTTCACCTAGGCTTGTGACCTGGAGGGCAAACTCGCATGTCGTCCCGTTATCAATATAGACTGAACAGAAGCCATTAAAAGCAACTGTTAACCAGGCTGGTGCAAATTGTTTTAATTCGGATGTCTTGAGTGCATAAGCTATCTCTTGCGTCTTGTAACGTTGAGAGAAATATAAACACTTTACTTGCCGTGTTGTTTTATGATTTTATGATGACCTTTCAGCGTCATGAAGATCTTTCCCTCAGTAAGAGATAGTTTTTAAGCTCCGAACTAATCAAATCAAGTAAACATTTTACAGTCTGTTCTATATTCAACCTACCTAACTATAATCGTTTTTTAAAATATACAAGAACTTAATACTTTTCTCTCCATCTCTCTCTTTCTCTTTCTCGTTCTCTTCATACTAAGATGCATACCTACAACCAAGTCATGACAGGACAAGCCCGTTGCCGGGGCACGGTGAGTGGAGGAGGGCATCTGTTGAGCCTGGGAGGGGCGAGTAGAAATGTTGCTGAAAATGCTAATTTTAGAAAATAAATACCCCTAAAACGCCCCAAACCGCCGAAACATACCGGAAAAATCGTCAAATTCATGCTAAAATGTTCAAGCACCCCTGCGTTAAATTTATACAGCCAAAACAAGAAACGCTCT
Source organism: Thysanoteuthis rhombus (assembly GCA_963457665.1). Lineage (NCBI taxonomy): Eukaryota > Metazoa > Mollusca > Cephalopoda > Oegopsida > Thysanoteuthidae > Thysanoteuthis > Thysanoteuthis major. The sequence continues at coordinate 36,554,602 of OY735240.1, forward strand.
GAATTTCTATCTATCTATCTATATATCAATCAATGTTTTTACAAATCGTCTTATGAAGTTATCATAATCTTTTCCTAAATAATACCAATTGAAATTCATCAAACAGATGTAATGGGGGTTTACTTTTTAAGGCGTGAGTATTTTTAGAAGTTTTCATTCTTGTGTGGTAAGCTACTTTGTGTTGAAAGGTTATCTATGGTTTGAAGTGACCGGTCAAAATGTATCAGTCAAAGGGACTGCGGTGTAGTATGGATTACTGCAAGTTACATTCGGGTTAGGTCAAAAGGCATCAATCAATCAAGAGCATATATTGAATTACGTTTAAATCTTAGCAATGGTTTCCGACGACTACCACAACCGGCCCTGAGTCATACCCGTCAATACTGTAGAAGAGATATTTTGATTAAATTCTTACCAATCAAGAAGTTTAAAATTGTTTTATTTTCTGCTTTTTGGAAATTTAAGCAAATAATATTTTTATTGGGATTTTATTATTTTTTCATTTAGTACTATATTTCACAGGAACAATAGCATAATTAATAATTCAATTTTTTTTTTAATCATATGTTTTAATGAAATAAGATTGAAAATGTTACTAGAGACAAAGTTACTGCATCGCCTGATAAGGAGTTACAGTGAAAAAGGGATCTTGAAGTCATAAATATATAAAGCATATTCCTATTACTAATTTTCTTGGTACATTTTTCTCTCCCCTCTCCCCCCCTCTCTCTCTCTCTCTTTCTCTCTCTCTCTCTTTCTCTCTCTCCTTATTAACCTTCATCCTTAGACACGTGTGACATGGTCAAAGTCATTCGTGACGCGAAACTTTCACTTCCACCCTTTGGTAACAATTTGAATTAGAGATGGGCAGCTGTTTCCTGTGCTAAGGGGCGACTACGGCCTTCCGCCGGAAGTCAAGAGTGCAAGGGGGTAGGGCACTCACTGGGGCACCCATCTGCGAACTTGAGCTTTCCGAACAGTGTACAATGGAAGGACATGATTTCAAAGTTCACAACACCGACACCCTATACACGCATGCGTAATGTGCTAGAACACAGTCATACTGTGTTTCTAGGAGGTTTTTTGTCCTCTTTCTCTGTGTGTGTGTGTGTGTGTGTGTCCCATCTCTTTCTCTTTCTCTGTCTATCTGCCATTCTCTCTCTCTCTCTCTCTCTCT
>OY735240.1:36558278-36655778 GCA_963457665.1 Thysanoteuthis rhombus
ATATATATATATATATATATATATATATATGTAGTAATTATGTAGTAACAATATGCTTAATAATTCTCAAGTGGAAGCAACATGGTTCTACATTAATATGCAGCGAACCGGAGCTCTCTGTAAAATCTCTTTGCGTATCACCCCATGGATCGCTCCGAGGGTCACCCTGGGAGGTCGCTGGGAAGGTGGGAAAACGTCTTCCTATCACTTAGAAGGAATTAGTTGTTGAAGATTTAGAGGTGGCAAGAACGGTTGTCATTCGCCAGATATATACTCTGACAAAATGAATCATGGTTATGCAGATCTGACAAGGTTTGACACTTGGTGGAAAAATGTGTCGAGGGTTGACTGGAATTTGCGTAGGAGAATGCAGCTAAAGACGACAAATATTTTAACAATAAAGCTTGGTCAGAGGAGAAAGGGTTACTTGAAAAGAGTTGAAAGTCGATCCCAATAATACTAAAAAGAAGAGTAAATAACCTATGCATCTTCCCAGTGGTCACTTATGCAGCTGAAACATGGAACCTAACCAAGAGACGGACTTACAAACTGAGAAGCATGCAACGCTCACATGAGAGGATCATACTCAACCTTACATGGAGAGACCACAAGGCAGCACAATATATTAGAAAGGAAACAGGGGTCAGAAATTATTCATTATTAAACTGGAATGGCAATGGGCAGGACATGTTGCAAGAATGGCACACAACCGATGGATATCACGATTTACAACATGGATCCCCGGAGATCACATGAGAAACTGAGGCCGACAGAATAGAAGATGGAGAGATGAACAAGACGAATTTATAGATAGAAAAGGGGGAGGTCTATGTCCAGCGACAGACTTTAAAAGAATGATGATGATGATGATGATGATGATGATGATGATGATGATGATGATGATCTGAACCGTCTAAACTATAATAATATCATGGAACTTTAAATGATCGTTGTCTTTAATCAATATGTATATACATTTATGTGAGTTATAATAATCATCATCACCATCATCACCGTCATCATCATTTGCTTTTCGCTCTGTTGAAAAATATAACAATTGACTTGTTATCAACACCTCTACTTGATTGAAAAAAAATGTCTGTCTCTTGGCTGGATAACCTAGAACTGCTGATTCATTGAGCAAAGAGTTCAAGAACTTATCAAGGTCTTGTTTGAATAAGTTTAGTTTGACATTAGTTATGTTTTCGATGTACGATGGTAAACCATTAAAGAGATGAAGACCAAGTATGGCCACATTTTCTCTTAGACTTGTCACTTTGCAAGAGTGTCTTTAGTTCTTAGAGTGAGTATAACACTATTTCTACTTCGCCTGACACTTAATCTGATCTTGGCTGGGTTCACAGTAATATTTGGAACCATGTCCTTCAGGATTTTCCAGATGTAAATTATGTAGTACCTTCCATGTTTTCGTTGAATGGAATAAAGATTCAAGAACTCAAGCCTCTCCCAATAATCAATTGATAATCATTATAATATTTAATTACACGCATAATTACAATTATTTCTTTGTTGGCGACAGCTCTTGTTAGCTCCCCTCTCTAATATGGTAATGTTACAGATGTCAATGGGCAATTGATTCCAAGGTCTGGGTGCTTTGTAGCTGGAACTCCTTCGCCCATGAGTCGTGTTCATAAAGACAAGCCCTGGAGTCAAATTCTCCGAATCTCCGATGTTTATAAGAGCATTGAGTCCATAGGGGTACATATCACGCAAACATTTGAATGTTGTAATCAAAACATTAAACTTTATTCTTTTTTTCTATCCTAAGCCAATAAAATACCGCTCAAAATTGACTAGCAACAAAGGCGTTTTGAACGTTTTGTGGTATGTTAATCTGCGATTTATTATAGTCAAAGAAAAGTGAATCAACGCTAGTCTAATCTACTGGTAGAAGAGTGAACAAACTCATCATCATAATCATCATCATTATCAGTCTTTCAACGTCCGTCGTTGGACATAGACCTTTCCCAGGATTCACCAAATATCTCTATCATGGGCGTTGCAGATCCAGTATTATCTGAATTTGTCAAGTTCATCTCTCCATCTTCAATTCTGTCGGCCTCAGTTTCGCATGTGATCTCTGCAGAACCATGTTGTGAGTCGTAATGTCCAACGGTTGTCTGCTATTCTTACAACATGGCCAGCCCATTGCCATCTTAGTTTTTTAATAGTTTCTGTGATGTCTTTGACTCCTGTTTTCTTCCTGATACACTGTGATGTCTTGTGATCTCTCCTTATAAGGTTGAGCTTTTCAATGGATTCTATGATGTCCCTGACTCTTGTCTTTTCTCGGATGTTCTGTACTGTCTTGCGATCTCTCCATATGAGGCCTAGCATTATTCTTATTATTATGTGCACGTTGTATGCTTCTCAGTTTGCGGATCTGTCTCTTGTTTAGGTTCGATGTTTCAGCTCCATAAGTGACTATCGGGAGAATGTATTGATTGTATACTGTTCTTTTTAGGATTATTGGGATCATCTGGCTTTTGAAGGTTGAGCTTGCTCTATCAAAGGCTTGCCATCTTAGAGTGATTCTTTGCTCAATTTCCTCTTCTTTTGAGGATCACATGGAGATTAGTTGAACAAGCTGCTCAGTTTTTTATTGTTGGAAAGTAAGTTTCTTGCATTGCGGACATCCCTGTTTAATCTCTCACAGTAGCTGTCTATATCCTTAACATGCATTTTTGAGTTAAAAGATTTATCCAGATATGCCCCAAGATTGATAACCAAGCCCGAAATACATAAGTCGCAACCACTGAGGATTGTGCAGTTGATTGTTTTAACATTTGTAATACTGGGAGTGAATTTATTTTTATTTAACGGGCCAAGTAACATAGATATGAACAATTCGCAATCACATTTGGTGAGTAAAATAAAAATATGAAATGTGTATTTATTCAACTCTTGTGCTCGCGAGGAACTCTTGAAAACAAACATATGTCTCGGGGGCCACATGTTTGACACCCCTAGTCTCGAGGCTGCCATAGCAAACGACTTAAGTGACTTGATATCGACGTACTTTCCGGCATTATTGGATTCACATTTCCAATTGTTAAAATCTCCCAATTTTGGGGTTTTACAAGTATTCGTCGTGTTGAAAGTTTCTTGTACATGAAATTTCAAATAGATCTGACTTATCATCATCATCATCATCATCAGTCTTTCATCGTCCGTGGCTGGAGATGGACCTTTCCCAGGATTCGCCACACTTCTCTATCATGGACGTCACGGATCCGATATTTTTCCAACCCGTCCAGTTCGTTATTCTACCAGCCTCGGTTCTGCATTTGATCTCTGGAGATCCAGATTGTGAGTCATGATGGCCATCGGTTGTGTGCCATTTTTGCAACATGACCAGCCCCTTGTCATTTGAGTTTCCTTATGGATTCTATGATGTCTTGGACTCCTTTTTTCCTTAATTTACTGTGCTATCTTATGGTTTCTCCATATGATGTTGAGCATATTATGAATATAGATAATATCTGTACCTTGCATTAAGGAATCACTGTAACCGCACGTATACCAGACTAATCATCGACAAGAGATATCGAAAATTCATCTTTAACTATAATTATCTAATATCTAAAAATATGAAGAAAAATAGATCTTTTATCTGAAATATCTTTCAAAACATCTTTCATCAAATATTATCTTTTTTTAAAAAGTCAAAAATGACCATAGAGACCCCAAAAGCACAGAAAAGTTCTTAGAAGGTGTCTAGTATTGTCCAAATTTGTTTCGAGGGTTCTTCTGCACACGAGCCCGTCGTCTAAAGTCCAATAGTTGTCGAAAAATCTTTGCTGGCTTGCGAAGCAAATCCATTAATTCTTTAATATATATATATATATATACATATATCAATTATTAATTATTATCATATTTAACGCTTCCATCTTCAGGGTTGAGCACTTTTTGCGTAGGGTGACTCGTCCATTATAAGCTATGTAGCAATACTCTTCCAACTTTGGAATGGAGCACTCTGGTGGATGGGGAAATGTGCGTAAGTAAATATATAGCTTGAATTTAGCCTTACTGACCGTTTAGTTCTGCGTTGAGCTGAGGTAAAATGCTAGCCTCTAGGTCTGAAGCGAAGGTTTCGATCCTACCTCGTAGGATAGGATAATGGATTGTCTAAAGCCACTCTGAAGAGTTGTAATACAACGGAACTGCTGTCTGTGGATGACTCAATTATCAATATAAATATCAATATATATATCTCAAAAGGAAAAAGACTTGAGACTACTTAATACATCTCAATTTCTCTACCCCAGTTATAATCCTGGGATTTCTGTAATTTTTCCCATTTCTCTCATAATAACTTTTGCTATCCAAGCTCTGACGAAACCCGGTGTCCGGTGAAACGTGCGAAAGCTATTACACTTTCATAAACGATTGAGATTTATTAAGAAGTCGCAAGTCCTTTCCCATTTCTGTAATTTCAGCTTTTCCCCACTATACTTAGGTCCGATTTCTGCAACAGCCTAAGTTTTTTTTAGTTGTTTATTCTATTTGCGTTTGTCTTGGCCAAATGATACATTCATCGTGTAATAACAGGAGATTATTTCAAATAAGAGTTTCAGTCTAATGTAATCATCATCATCATCATCATCATCATCATCAGTCTTTTAATGTCCGTCGTTGGACATAGACCTTCACAGGATCCACCACATATCTCTACCGTGGGCGTCGCAGAGCCAGTATTTTCTGAATTTGCGGCTCCATCCATTTCTTGATAACATAACTGTCACGTTAAAAGAGACAAATAGAGCAGATCTGTATCGTGAAAACCCATAATGGGAATTTGCAGTTGAAATGTGAGTGTGCGTATGTTTGTCCGTGTACACACACACACACACACACACACACACATATATATATATATATATATATATATATATATATATATATATATATATATATATGTGTGTGTGTGTGTGTGTGTGTGTGTACTGACATGTAAATATGCACATGAAATTCTCATATCTTCTCCTCCTCTTGCTCACTCATCGGATTAAGCTGATCACTGGTTCCTGTGGACATAATAACCGGATGTTTATATCAACCTTTCCTCTCAAGGCACCCCTATTCCACCCGGCTTACAAAACCAGGTCATTCAGTTTTCCACCCAGAGAGGAATGTAGATTCGAGAAAAGGTCAGCGTAGTGCTTCAGTTGGTAATGACGTTGGACCCTGTTTGTTTTGATAGAGGAACAAGTGTAAAACCGATCACTTGCAACCATCAGTATTCATACTAAATATACGAAGCTGTTGAAACGATAGTGATCCCGAAAAGTATTCCTGTTTGCAATCAATATTGAGGTAACAAAGACAAATATATGGTTTGTCTTTTTGACCTAATGAAGTTGAACCCCATCATTTTCATAACATTTTTGTGGATAATCACTTTAAAAAAATAGATAGGATCAAAACGGAAAGAAATTTTTTTTTATCAATCATAAAAAAGAACTTCTTGTCCAATCAATACAAACCAAGCAATATTTTTCAACCAATAGAAATTAGGCAATGAAATTTGAGATATAACCGGTTCTTGAGCCTCCTAAAAGCTATAAATGAATAATTCTGAACTCTCTTAGTCGGCATTTGAATATCAACACCACTGTGTGTTATACACAACAATACATCATATGTTATCGCATACACAACAGGACATATTATGTTCGAGCATTTTCTTCTTGATGGAAGTATCAGTCAAGTGTATCAACTAAACTTGTTTTCTATTTTGCATGCCAAACAAACATTTCCTGAACGAACAAACATTTGTACGACAACAAACTTTGATGCATTTTGTCATACAAACTTCAACAACAAAAGCCCATTAATACCCATACGCGGTTTTTCCCAAATGTATCAACTAAATGTATCAACTTGTATATGATATTCATTTCATTTGCCTTTTACTACCATAATAACCCTTCTGTTCTTAACGTATTTTTAAAGATGGCTTGGACAGATATTTTTCATTTACAGCCTACTACCTTTTTCCTTTTGCTACCTGCTACTGCAAGGGAAGGGAACCTAAAAGAACAACACCAACGATATCTTATCCTGCACGATCGGCTACGATAGTATTATGTCACTACTGATTGAGCCGAATCATACTCTTCATATTTAGATGTAAACGGGCTTTTTGTTTTCAAAATTACAGGAGGAACATATTGCCGGTTGCTGATAAGTTTGGTAGGTACGAAATGTTAACATTCACCGGGTATGATTCTTTATATATATATATATATATATATATATATATATATATATATATATATATAATGCTACCTCGTTCAATAGGGGTTGGAAACTCTTAGGTAGGTCGCCTATCTGCAAAAAGCAATTATGCAACCTTGTCCTAAACTCTTGAATTGAGCACTCTGGTAGATAGGGAATTATGACGTATGCGTAAAAAACATATCGCTTAATTAGGCCCTACTGTCTGTCCAAAAGTTCCTATCCCACCTGGCAGCACTGGAGTGCTTATCAGCCACACCGAAGAGACGAAATACGACGAAACAGCTGTCTGTGGATGACGCTATGCACACACACACATATATATATATAATTATGGAATCCTCGCTATAAATTTGTTTCACGCTTCTCTATGATATTCAAATGAGTTCTAATAAAAATACGTGACCTTATATATATCCCACATCTACACATTAATCTTTTTCGGTGTTCATCATAATCAGAATACACACACACGCACACACACACACACACACACACATATATATATATATATATATATATATATATATAGGTAGATAGATAGATAGATATTTCAATTTTTAATTTCGTTACAATTGACACGCAGACTAATTATTGAATAATCGAAAACACGATACCCCAGACGCCACCCCACCAACCGAACGTTTTTTCAATTAATTAGATAATTGAATTCCAGCTTGACAAGCCAGAAGTGTTAAATAGGTGTGGCCTAATTATTTAATTAATTAATGTTTATTAAGCTAAATCTCGGAAATTCCATGATGAATATTTGCAATGCAATGAAGTCATACCTAGAATTCTCTATAGAGCCGAAGGTAACGCACTGATCTCGAAAGCCATTCACGAATTTATAAGCAACAGTTAAAAAACTGCTCTATCCTTAATTCCACCGTGCAACACAATTTTTTGTTTCTGGGTAGTGGGTGCTATCTCTTAATTATTTGTGTTTAAAAAGTATTGAAATTCGGCACCACAGTCAATAATTGAACAGTCGTTGCACCAAATTTTGAAGTCATGTAAAAATAAAATTCAATCGAAGAATAAATATGGTCTGAATAAATTAGATTATTGACATCACTGGCGTTTTCAACTGGAAAAACATCTAAGACAGAGGGAAAAATGTCTACAGATATCTAGATCTTAGATAATCTAGATGTTTTCAATAAACCTGTCAATATAAAGCCCCTAAAAAGTCACAAAAAAATTCTGCCAGTTATAAAAACATGTTGTTCAGAAAATGTCTGAAGGAGTGAATGCCAATTTTCAAGTCTATGGGCAAAACGGTATGGCCAGACAAAACTCAAACTCGCTCATAAAAAGAGGATAGAATCTTTTCTCATCTTTGATGGCAACGATTGTTCAAATGGCTATTATTTCTTCAAAACTTGACCTTTGTGACCTGTACAGTGATATATACGTTTGTGGTCGTTTTTCTTATATCATGTGATTAACAATAGTTCGTCTAATTGGAAATAAATAAATTTGAAATTATAACTGTCCTGGCCACAAAACAAGGAGGGAATAATAGTTATTCTATATTCTTTAGAGTCATAACCAATCAGAAAATTACACTTACTTATCATCAGCGGACAAAAAAATACTTAAAAAAAATATTAGCATAACATTTAGGGCTAGTGTGTTGGGATCTGAATTAAAGGGGTTCAGATCATTTTATCTCATTTATTAGAAACCGTCAACGAAAAACTGTCACCAAAACTATCAACACAGGTTTCTTCGTTTTTAAGTAGTTCCGTCCGTCTGGCTATCGAACTAGCTATGGAGATAGAAGGTAGAAAATTTTGAAAAAAATAATCCTTACCGTGTATAGAAAAACATTTTTTTGAAAATCTCCCCAAATTACGTTTGTAGTGGAGAAGGTCAATTTAATCCACAAAGTAAGTTTATGTTGAATTAGTCTCTCAGGTTGCGCCCGACAGCGTTCACGTTTTTATTTTGAGAATTGGAACTATTTAAAGTTGGCCTTCAGTGAAACAAAAAGCATGTGCAACAATCTCATTGAGAATAAAGACATAACTGTCAAAATCCAAAGTAGACCACCGTATCTACCTTGGACAATGAATCTCCATGAAACCCACGAAAGAGTAGGAGTTCAGGCGAAGATTCACCTGAGGGTGGCAAGCCGAGAATCACCCTGGGATGGAAAGCCTTCGACAGAGCAAGCTCAACCCTCAAAAACAAAAAGATCCCATTAATCCTAAAAAGAAGAGTATACAATCAATGCATCCTCCCAATAGCCACTTATAGAGCTGAAACATGGAACCTAACCAAGAGACAGACCTGAAAACTGAGAAACATGCAACGTGCACATGAGAGAATCATGCTCAACGTCACATGGAGATATCACAAGACAGCAAAATATATCAGGAAGAAAACAGGAGTCAGAGATATCATAGAATCTATTAGAAAACTCAAATGGCTATGGGCAGGCCATGTTGCAAGAATGACAGACAACGGATGGATATCACGACTCACAACATGGATCCCAAGAGATCACATGTGAGACTAAGGCCGACAGAATGCAAGATGGAGAGATGAAATAGACACATTCAGAAAATACTTGCACCGCGACACCCACGATAGGGAGGTGTGGCAGATCCTTGGGAAAGTCTATGTCCAACGACGGACGTTAAAAAACTGATGATGAAAGGGTAGTCAAATGAGATGAACTAGAGAAATTCGGAAAATACTGGCTCTGCAACGTCCATGATAGAAAATTGTGGCGAATCCTGGGGAAGGTCTATGTCCAACGTCGGACGTTAAAAGACTGATGATGAAGTGATTGAGACACAACAAAAGGCAAAAGAAATAACACATTCATTGATCACTCTTTCTTTTAAGTTTCTAATTGATTCCACCCAGCACGGCATAGGGGATTCCTCACTGTATGTGTAATATATGTGAAACTTTGTTTGTACGTCCATCTCTTCCCAGACAGTGAATTGGATCAAGAAGTATAGAACTGAAGTGCCCCTGAAATGCATCAACTTTAAAAATCCAAAAGAAAATCTGGATGATTTCCAAGTTAATGACAATTTACGCTCAACCTGATAATAGTTACTGATGTCTATGTATTCATCTATGTATCTATCTATATGTTTATCTATCTTTCTAATCTAATTGAACCACCGTAGCCATCAAAGATGTCGAAGGGTTCCATCTTTTTCATGTGCGTGTGTTTGTGCATTTGTATGTTTGCTTGCCATCTGTTTTCTTGTTCCAGCGCTCCTGCAAATACCGTTTTGACTTGTAAATTGGCACCAGTACTCCATCAGATACCCCCTGAAAATATCTTTTGTCAATTTTCGAAAAAAGTATTTTTTACATTCTTGGGCCGTATTCTGACGAACTGATCAATAACAAATAGATTCTCTTGTTTTAGACTATTTCGGGTGTTTCATAGAGTAAAAACAGGAGTTATGTCATTAAAAGAATTTATTCTGACCATATTCATTCTTTGATAGAATTCTTTCTCATGGCTTCAGATTTTGTTGCTAGGTTGTTTAATTATTGACTGTGATGATGAGTAAAATATATTTTAGAGGAAGATTTGTTCGCAGGTCCATCTTCCAGGTGTTAATGGAATATCACTTTCAAAACATTCTTCAGGTAATAAATTACATAAACTATCACAAGAAACAAGGATATGCCAAACAGCCGAGGCCAGTTTATAACAAGGAGATGTTCCACTTTGTGTCATTCTCCAGTCTTAGTCGGGGGCTTTATTTTCCTACTGTAACAACAAGAACAATCTTCACCGTATTTAAGGGAGCAAATCCTACACTATTCGTCTGTCCTGTCACATTAAACAAAACTGATAAAAAGAATTACCGTTTCTTTACTTTGATTTGACCAAGTGATCGGTAGGTGACTTTCTAACCAACTGAGCCAAACTGACAATTTATTTTAATTTTTTTTCAAATTTATCATAGATACAATCATCCTCAATCAGAATAGAAGTAGGGTGGAGTTTGACCCTGTAGCAACCGGGCTTGTCCTCTGTATATTTTTCGAAATAAGGTCATCGTGTTTGGCATCGGTTGGACCCAGAAGCGCGTGGTTGTGTCTCATTCTGTAGTCTCAGATCTGTCGCCAAATGTACAAATGTGGGGTTAGGGGGCGGCTTACCCCCACGGTGCATGGAGCCGAATCTTTAAAAGAGAAATGACATCAAACAAAGACCCGTTTGTGTGTGTGTGTCCATGTGTGTGTGTGTGTGTGTGTGTGTGTGTGTTCGGGATAGATAGTCTTCATGTGTCTCCCTGACTCGCTCGGCTGTGTCACATCTGGGAATTGAGTGTATTTGGTTAAGAGTCAGGAAATTTGACCCCCAAGACAAAGCAGTACCCACCCGAGCCTAACCGCATGAGGTTTTTGTATTTTAGATTCCGTTTTTGTTTAATTCTTCAAAACTCACAGACAGACAGACAGACAGATAGACAGACAGAGATAGACAGAGACAGAGACAGAGAGACAGATAGACAGGGACAGAGACTGAGACGAAGACGGGGACAACCAAAATAGAGAAAGACAAACAGACCAATAGAGAAACAGGCACTGAAAGGGAAAGACAGAGAAAGAGACAGAGAGACAGAGCGGGAAAGAGAGACAGAGGGAGACAGATAGGGACAGAAAGAGACAAATTGGAAGATGGAATGATAGACAGACAGAGACAGGGACGGAGAATGAAAAAGACGCAGAAAAAAAGATAGAGAGGGACTGATAGAAAGACAGAGAGGGACAAACGCAGAGAGAGACAGAGACAGGATCACAAAGACACAGAGACAGGGACAAAGAAAGAGAAAGTGAGAGAGTTAAAAAGACAGAAAGATAGTTGGAGACTGGGAGAAATAATAAGAAGAGACAGAGAAAAAAAAGACAGAGACAGAGAGAGAAGGGGGAGAAGGACGAAAGCAGATATATATATATATATATATATATATATATATATATATATATATATATATATATATATATATATATATGATTGCGCAACACTGAATCCAAGAAGAAAGAAGAGAGAACAGTGATATCTTATGGCTTTTTACAAGTAGCTACAGATGGGAATCTCATTACGAAGTTGAGGTGGGGGGGGTGGGGGGGTTACGTTAGTGGCTTGGTTGGGATTGCTTACTCTCTCTCTCTTTCTCTATCGACCTCTCTCTACCCTTCCTCTCTGTGCTTCTTTCTTTCCCTCCTTCTCATTATTTCCCTTTTTTGTGCACTCTCACTCTATTTATTTATTTCTCATTGGCATTTAAGAGAAACACCGGCCCCGTTGCAAGAATATGTAAGCTATATACATATATATATATATATATATATATATATATATATATATATATGACATTTAAAAACTTTTTTAAAAGACAAGTTCTGTTCCACAGAAAAAGTAAACCATAAAAAGAGGAATGGGGAAAAGAAATATGTTGGGTAGGTGAGGCTTTGTCAAGACACTTGGCCCACCAAGAGAGAAGATGCAAGAAATTTGAAAAAAATTATTCGTGACACAGATGCAAAACCCAGCATATATATATATATATATATATATATATATATATATATATATATATATATATATATATATATATATATATATATATATTACTGCGCCTTGCATTAATGAATCGCCGTAGCCTGTGTGTGTACCAGAACTAATTATCTAAAAGATAATTTGAATTATCTGCAAAATAGATATTTTATCTAAAATCATCAAAAAAATAAAAAAAATGCCAATACAGGATGTGACCACAGAGACCAAAACGCCGAGGCCTGTGTGAAAAATAATCCCTCAGTCTATGCGAGGTGAAGGTTGAGGTGGACCCCACCTTTTAAACCAAGGGTTTGCATCCTATGGTCTACGGAGGTGGTGCGAATAGGAGCAAGGCTCCTAGGTCGTAAAAATGACAGGAGTGTCTTTCTCTTGGCATATGTCTGGGATAGCTATGGTATTCTGATGACCTGTGGTTAAACCACGGGATGTGAACATTCTGTAGTTAGTAAATGCCTGAGCTGGCTACAGAATTCTGCCTTCTCCCTAATTAGTAGATGGATCAGGACAGTATGACAGCAAAATCAAGCGCAGATCCTGGACACAAGCAGATGTGCGTTGACTGTAAAGGCCTACCACTCACTCAGAAGAAGGGTCCCGACGAGGTAGTGGTGTTCTCAGATTATAGCACAGGTTCGAGTCACACCCCCGAAAAATTGTACACATTGTTTCAACTTAGTATAAGTCCAGACTCCCTCTTCCTACATGCCCGACTACAAATAAAAGATAACTCTTCTCTCTTCGAACGTATCCTTCCTCCTTTTTTTCGCCTTTCACACAGTAATAACTGGGTGAATTTAGTTAGTGAATAGGGATAAATTTTTTCAAAAAGATTTCGAGAGGATCGAACTGGTTGGTTGGATTTAGATAGGTAGAAGCTTTCAAGGAACTTGTATATAAATTTTTGGCCAAGGGTTACCATTTTATCTGACCAGAGATTAACCCTTCCTTTCCATATTCTACTATTGTCTTTTTACTTCTTTTTCCTTTTCTTTTTTTCCACGGAGCATTTTTTCTTAAATAGACAGACTTTAGGTTATGTTTTTTAGCGTTGCCTTTGCTTCTCTATAAGAGGCTTGGTCGTTCCCCCATCTCATCTGTTTTAAGACAGATTTACTTGAAACTTGGTTCAAAAGTGTCTCACCCAGGAAAAATCTCCCACTCAACGTCACGTGATCTGGCAATAATGGCGTTGAAACTTTATTTCTTGAAATCGATTTTTCAAGTCAGATTCACTTGAAACTTGATAGAAAGGTTTCGCTTGGTAAGATGCTTCTTACTTATAAAGAAATCATCCACAGCGTCACGTAATCCGACAATAATAGCGTTGAAACTTTATGTTTTAAAATCAATTTTCTCGTTTTTTCTTCGGGTTAGATTTCCGTACGGATACGTCAGTGATGTCATAAGAGGAATTTATTATGACCATATCTATTCTTGAATGGACTTTTTCTAATTATCATTATATCATCATATGTTTAGTGATCTCTCCATTTGAGGTTGACCATGATTCTCTCTTGTGTGCATTGCATGGTTCTTAGCTTCAGAGTCAATCTTTTTGGTTAAGTTCCGTGTTTCAGCTCCACTGGCGACTATCGGAAAGATGCATTGGATGTAGATAATTCTTTTAAGGACTAATTGGATTTTCCTGTTCTTGAAAGTTGAGTTAGTCCTACCGATAGTTTGCAAACCTATTGCAATTCTTTTCTTCATTTCTTTTTCTTTTGATGGCTTCACGAAGGTTTGTTGTCCTAGGTAGATGTAATGGTCTACTTTCTTCAGCTCCACGTTTTGAACTCTTATCGTTATGCCTTTGAACTCAACGAGTTTTTTGAACAGAATATTTGTTTTATTGAAGTTCATGTGAAGGCCTACTTTCTTGCTTTCATCGTTTAGTTTGCCTAGCATTTTTTAGAGGCCGTGAAGGCTCTCAACAAAGAGGACGATGTCGTCTGCTAATCTGAAGTTACTTCGGTATTTGCTGTCAATCCTGATTACTTTATTGAATGTGATTACGTTTCATATAGAATCTTACACATTCTAATACGACAGTCATTGTTTTCTCTTTTCTGGAAAAAGCGCACTACCTGTTCTATATCTCAAGAGATAGAGATTCAAATAAAACAGATTGTTTTTTGTGTCTGATTAGGAGGAAATAGCCGGACAACAGGATTAAGTTAGGTACCTTGAAATTAAGGGGTACCCGAGAGTGATGGGGCTCGCTGAGAGTGAATGGGGTACTTTGAAGAGCGGAAGCAAATTGTCTGAACAAACAAAAAAATTCTTAATTTGTGAGATAAAAATACTGATTGTGGCATAGGGTGTGGATTTCAAGGGAAGTGTAGGAGTTGGGGAATAGGTGTGATATAGCAGATTAATGGGATCATGAGAAGTTGTCGGGGGAGGTAGTGTGGAGAAAATATAGAAGGTTCCTTTGCAAAAATTTGAGGTAACAGGTAAATGAGAAACATCTCGCATCAGGAGTGCAAAAGTTGCAGAACGCCCAAAGATAGTGCCCATAATCATTGGAGCACTCAGAATTGTCATAAAATTAATGTGTAGAAGTGTTAGGGGCCCGAAGAAGAGTTGAAAATACGCCGACGAGAAACATTCTGAAAAAATGTAGAAAACATCAAGCCATTAAACGTCTAGTTAGTCTTTCTACATAAACCGCCCCATGATCAACGTCTTTTGACAGATTACAATTAAGAGGGTGATCAATTAAAAAATTTGAAAAATTTTCATCCCTCTAGCTGCATTGATACGACCTGACTGTACTAGTTGAGGGCTTCTAATACTTGTGTGCCCGAATAATTATTGGAGGACAGGGAATAAATGCTTAACTTTTCAGCCTTTTAGCTCCAATGGTGCGGGTTGTGCGCAATATGAATAAATACAAAAATACTTATATACATAGCCAGCCAGCCTGACCTAAAAACTGAAGATAACTACTCTTGGGTGTTCGATTGCCAGGGGCTGGAATAAGCAAGGGGTGGGAAATCTGTTACAATTCAATAAGTGGGGTGAGGTCGAAATGAGGCGGAAGGAGGAGGAAACTCTGGCAACTAGCACAATCAAGTTGAATCTGAACAAAAAAAGTCGTTCGAGAATGATTCATCGTAAGAATCAGGTAGTTACATGGGAATTAAAAACGTACAGTATTGATAGGGACAAGGGAATTATTTTGTTCTTGAAGAAAAATTGAACAGGAAAGTCTTTCGGTGCTGCAGAACTTTAAAATAGCTGCAAATTAACGGATTCAATTAAACATAGTTAACCAAGTTCTCCCCCTTGTATTTTCTTGATAATTGTCTTTTGATGCGAAAAAAAAAAAAAATGACAAATCTGTAGGTGTCCCCCCTCTCAAATACTAGGGTGGATAGAGTTGAGGTTGAACATCAAAAACTAATTAACGGGGGTTCTAATAAGAGCGAGGGGAATTGTGAACTTTTTTCCCCCAAATTATTAATCAGGGTGGGGTTGGTATGGGGGACGTAAGAGTATGTTGTCAGCTTCTGTGACTGTTTGGTTTGTGGTTTTTGATTATTCTAACACGCTGTAACACAATCAAATACGACAGTCATCGCTTTATGTACTCTGAATTAAAAGCACCACCTGTTTCTTATCTAAAGAGATATGGGATCAGATAAAAAGAAACAGATTGATTTTTTGTTTGGTTGAGGGAAAATAACCGGAAAACAGGGTTAGCAAGGAACCTGGGAGTGAAGGGGTACCCAGGATTAGAAGGGGGTTGTTGGCAGGGAAGGGGGTACTTTGAAGAGCGGAAGCAAATTGTCGGAACAAAAAAAAAATCTTAATTTGTGAAATAAAAGTACTGATTGGAGCGTGGGGTATGGATTTCAGGGAAGGAGCTGGAGAAGGTGTGATGTTGCTGATGAAAGGATCATGAGTTGTTGTGGGGGTACGGAGGGCATAGAAAATAAGGGGGCTAGACAGAAAACAGATTTGGCTCTACTAAGGCATATCAAAAGTATCTTCTGTCGTTTCTTACATATATTCACCTCAATGATTCATTCCTGTATACATCTAAAGACCATTAAGGACTTTACTATCATTAGACTCTACCGACGAAAATAGTCACCATTATCATCATCATCATCGGCATCATCAGTCTTTCAACGTTCGTCGTTGGACATAGACCTTCCCGAGGATTCAGCACACTTCTCTGTCATGGGCGTCGCAGAGCCAGTACTTTCTGAATTTGTCAAGTTCATCTCATTTGACTACTCTTTCATCATCAGTCTTTTAACGTCCATCGTTGGACATAGACCTTTCCTAGGATTCGCCACATTTCTCTGTCAATGGCGTCGCAGAGCCAGTACTTTCTGAATTTGTCTAGTTCATCTCATTCGATTACTCTTTCATCATCAGTCTTTTTACGTCCGTCGTTAGACACAGACTTTCCCAAGGATTCGCCACATTTTTCTATCAATGGTGATGCGGAACCAGTATTTTCTGAATGTGTCTAGTTCATCTCTCCATCTTATATTCTACCGACCTCGGTCGCAGATCCATGTCGTGAATCGCAATGTCCATTGGTTGTCTGCCATTCTTTTAACATGGCCTCCCCATTGCCGTTTAAGTTTTCTTATAGATTCTATGATGTCTCGGACTCCCGTTTTCTTCCTTATATATTGCGCTGTTCATGCCATCAACCTAAATATATATATAGATACTATTTTATTCAGTTCCGTTTCACGGACAAATTCAAAGATCTTTCTCAGTTGAATGGAAACTTTTATAGAGGTTGGAATATTTTTCGATAATTGAAAGCTAACTCATTCAAGTTTCAGTTAGAGTTAGACCCCGAAGCAACCAATATTGCTTTTATTGTATACGATACATTTTTTTTAATTCTACAACCTAACACTTAGTTTCCGGCGTCTTGCATGTATATAGCAATCTCACAAATGATACTTTTCACAAGGGGTAGCAGCAAAAATCTGTACCCTGGCTGTTCAGCGCACTGTGTTCAAATCCCTGGAACTTTTTAGTAGAACATACTATTCATATACACATGCATAGATACACCCAAACGCGCATGCGCACACACATGCGCTCACGCACGTATGTACGTATGATACTGTGAAATCTGGGCATGTATATGTGTGTGTATGTGTGGGTTTGTTTTCACAGCCAGACCCTGTTTGTTTCTTAGTTGTACTGAGACAAAGTTTAGAGCGAACATTCTAAAAAACAAGTCACTGATAAATAGATAGTTCGTCAGATTGGTAGATACGAACCGACTGAAATAAATAGTTGGATATATATGAACAGAACGAGATAGATAGATAGATAGATAGATAGATAGATAGATAGATAGATAGATAGATATAAACAGAACGATATAAATAGATAGATAGATTAGAACAGAGATAGATAGATAGATAGATAGATAAGAACAAACTGAGATGCATAGATAGATAGATAGATAGATAGATAGATAGATAGATAAGAACAGGGTGAGATACATAGTTTAATAGAGAGAGAGAGACATACAGAGACAGAGAGAGACAGAGAGATCATTGTTTTTCTTCTTCAGTTTTTTCTGTTTTCCATTGACCTCCTTGAAATTTGTCCCTTCTCTTTCCTTCTTCTGTTCCCCCCGAGCCAGCGTCAAGTGGGTCCGTTTTTACATTTCAAGTGAATAACGCTGTAATTTACAAAGGGTGTGTCATCACCCTTCTCGTAAATTTCTCTGTTTAATGGCAGGATCCTTCACAAAAATTTGGGGTGAGAAGTAAATGTGAAAATGCCAAACACCAGGGATTGGGACCTTGCATGAGAAGAGCAAAAGCTCTGGAACATTTAAAGACGGTACCCATAATCATCGGAGCATCTAAACTCATCACGAAATCCATGTATAGAAGCTGAAAGCGTTGGGGATCCAAAGAAGAATAAAAGAAGCAGCGACTGTGCCGCTCAAAGACTAAGGAACTAATCTAGCTCAAAATCACATAGTAAATTGAAATACTAAAAACCTGATGGGGGGATTTTGAAACCGAAAAATGTGTAAATTTCAGCCCTTTAGTATGCTTTGGTCCGACCTGAACGGGCAATACATATATAGATAGCCAGCCAACCAGACAACTAAAGAAACCATTGTTGATGTTGACAAATTTGGTTGACGGTTTCGAATGAGTGTGTCAGAAAAATAATTGGCGTGCAGGAAACCACCCCTTGAAGCCTAGAGACGAGACAGGGAAATTAGAGATTTATTGAAGGCCTGGCACTGACCTGACCACGGCTGTGTTACGATACGTGAAACTCCCAAGAAGAGTGGATGACTTTCGATGTGATTTGCTGTCACTTGATCCCCAGCGATAACCACCAGATACCCCAGTTGGAGAATGCAAGTTATTCTAATGTTGACCAGATTGGTGGAGCTTTGAGAAGCAAGGTAGGGTGAAATATAGAGATAATCGTTAAAGGAGAACGACTGTATGCGTTGTTTCTACTACTACTACTACTACTACTGCTACTGCTGCTGCTGCTGCTGTATATACTCCTTGATTATTGAATTTATTTATGAAAAAGCACTCTTATAACATGATAGAAATCTTTTTTTATTCTCAAAAGAACCGAACAATTAAGTCTGGAATTTATGGAAGAAAATAATTTAAATCAGATTTTCCCGTCATCTGGAATTATGACCCAAACCCACTTCAAGCAATCTTAAGATAATTAAGCAGAAGGCCAACCAGTGTATGTCTATGATTTTCAATAGTTTCCAGTTTGATACAAAATTAATACCAGAATTTTAGCCAACGGTCCAAATTATTGTGTAAACATACTGACATAGAACACAGTTTTAGGTATATCGTTATCAAAGCCACTGGTATTAGAAACTGTCAGCCAACACTGTCACCAAAAACTGTCAATACAGATTTCTACAGTTTACAAGTCGGTCTGACTCGCTGGCTATGTATGTATGTTTCACGCGTACAGACTGCACCAATAGAGCTAGCGGGCTGAAAATTCAAACATTTACTCCTTATTGCATCTAGAAAAAAAAGGTTGATTTTTGTCTTTTGAAAATGCTCCCAAATAGTTTTTTTTAGTTAGGGGGGTTCAATTTACAACAGAAGTTTATGCTAAATTGATCATTATTTTAAGCCCTCTTGCTCTGTGTGTTTTTGTTTGCTTTTTTCAAATCGCATTTTTATAGTGATCGCTGCCCAAGCAAAAGGTGAGAGGAGTAACCAATTAATTGATCACTTTTTCCTCCAATTTTCCAATTCATCACCCAATAACGAGGCATTCTGCCAACAGACGTTGGTCACGTGATGGATTCTATTGAATGACTGATATTACTACAACTACAACTAATGATAATAATAGTGCCAATAATAGTAGGGGCACTGGGAACTGTCCCAAAGACACTGAGGGTGAGACTAGAGGAGCTCGGGATAAAAGGAAGGATTGAGACTGTACAGACCACAGCACTACTAGGAACTGCACGGATACTGAGGAAAGTGCTAGAAATATAAAGACTGCAGTAGTAATTGTTAGCAGTGGCCTAACAAAGGAAGGGGAATGAAAGCAGAAATGTGAACCACAGCACTAACATGATAGGCGAGGGAGAGAAGAGATGTTGGCTGAAGACCTGAGGAGACTTATTGTCACTCAGCCTTCAGCAATGACCACTGGGCAACCGGTGTGAAACTGTAAATCGCAGTATTACTGTGGCCTATGAGAATGAGGAGAGGAGGGCTGAAGATTTGAGGAGACTTGTTGTCACTCAACCTCCAGCGGTAACCGCCAAGCAACTGATGTGAGACTGCAAAATAATAATAATAATAAAACGCTGAGGGAGAGACTGGAGGAGATTGGGATTAGGGGGAGGATAGAGACCGTACAGACCACAGCACTACTGGGAACTGCACGGATACTGAGGAAGGTGCTAGAGATATAAGTACTGCAACGAATTGTAGCTCTGTCATGATATGCGAAAGAGAGAGGAGACGTTAGCTGAAGACCTTAGGAGACTTATTGTCACTCAGCCTTCAGTGATAACCCCTGGGCAACCGGTGTGAAATTGTAAATCGTAGAATTACTGCGACCTATGAGTACTAGGAGAGGAGGGCTGGAGACTTGAGGAGACTTGCTGTCACTCAAACTCCAGCGGTTACCACCAGGCAACTGGTGTGAGATTCCAAATAATAATAATAATAATAATAATAATAATAATAATAATAATAATAATAATAATAATAATAATAATATCCACAGCAATATATTGAATGCGCTGAGTTCTATTTACATTCCGCTATAGTTATAATTGACCTATCTTTATGTGTGAGTATTCAGTCATTACCTGTTAAACTTGAGTTTTCTTGTCTTTTTCTCGAGCACCTCAATCGAGACCGAAGCCCTACTTCTACAAGATTTATCAATCAAGGGTCTGAGGATCTACAGTGATGGTGGGGGTTGGGCGTCGGGTGCCCCCTTGGAGTATGAAACACCCAAGCGAGAGACCCGAACGATTTAAAGTGGGTCATCGTCGCCATTCAAGATCTTTATTGTTTGGCCCGGGAATTGGGTTCTTCGGTACAAGGGGTGACATTTTTCTTATGTTGGGGTACGGGAAAGGAGTGGTTGTCAGTGGGATATCTTGCTGTAGGGGGAGGACGGGGTGCAAGATGTGAAAACATTCGTCAAACACTCCCGTATGCATCTTGCTATTCCCAGGGTGCCAAATGAGTCATTTTTCGGCTAAATCTAGCCAATATTTGCTATGAAGCCAATAAAAATCTGCGAAAGCTGATGGCTGAAAATCAGATTTTTTTTTTCTAAGTAATTAATCGATTTAATTTCCTTTCATACCTAACTCACAAGTTACATATTTATTATTCTTAGCCATGAAGTTATCCGGAAGTGAAATAAATTTAGCCGATTTTTAGCAACTTTGAGTCTATCTTAGCTAAAATTTTCACCTACATTAGAACCAGTCCATTTGCTTTCTCTATATTAGTATTTTTTTTCTGAAAAAAACTAAAGAATTCCAGAAAGAAACTAAGATCAGAATCAGTCAAAGCAGCTGAGCCTATACAAGTGAAATAGGTTTTCTTTAAAGAGTGATAAACTACTATTTTCATCGAAATTATGGCTTCTTAGCCCAAAAGTTAGCCGAAATTGGAGAATATTTAGCCGTTTCTGTCAACGAAGTTGGGAGGTATATGCAGTTGGCCGTGTCCGTCTGTCTGTCTGTCTGTCTGCCTGTCTTTCTGTCTGTTTGTCTTTCCACACGATATCCCCGAAATTACTCCATGAATTTCAATAAAAAGATAGGCAATTGGTCAAGAAAGAATTGATCACATTTTTGGTTGGGGCATGAATAAGAGATATCTTTCTATTTTTTCCATAAATACGCTCATAACTATCCACACGATATCCCCAAAAGTTCTCCATGGTTTTCAATTGAGTCATATGGAAGCGTAGGCAATAGGTTCAGGAAAAGGCGATTTAACTTTTGGACAGATCCATGCACAATTACCTCCCATAAGTCGTAGTTATATGTCCACACTTCATAATGTTGCCAGATTTTCATATCTACCCGAACGATATCCCAAAATGTTCTCTGCGAATTTCAATGAAAATTTTTGGACTGGGCAATAGGTTACGGAGAATGATTGGATTTTGAGCCGGATCCTTATACAATTAACTCCCCTGACAATGATGCTTGTAGATATGTGCTCTCCAAATGCTTTCTAGCTGTGATGTTTTACTCGAATTGATCTGGTGTGCAAATATGTAAAAATAACCTTGTACAATTGCAGGTCGCACTTGAATAAAGTGTAGTACCTGTTAGCCCCAACCAGAAACCAAAGAGGGGTTGTAAGACAAAAACGGTCAAGTGAGGGATGACTGCACATGGTTGATTGATGCTTTTTGCTGGAATCCGAGATCATTGGTCCTCGGTGTTTTGCGCCACAAAGGCCCTCGTCCTCTTACTATGGTGAGAGATTGGCACCAAAATTGGTGGCCCAGTCCTTCTCAGATGGAGCGGCGATGACAGGAGGAAAGACGAGAGAAGATTTAAATTCAGGTTTCAATCGGCACGAAAACACTTTTAAAAGACTCCCTCCTCTTCTAGCATTGACCACCGACGGTGAGTAACTCAGGCAAATGATTAGACACATGGCTATCGAAATTCAGAAAACAAAACGCACAACCAATCAGGGTCAGATTTAGACCTCTGGGCTTGGGGAACTTCAAATACTTGGCAAATCACAAAATGTATTTATCGATGTTCGTTTATTATATGTAATTAGAACTAACAAGTTATACATACATAGAAAGGTCAAGTGAGTTATGTAGGTAAATACTTATATACGTGTTGATACATGCAAGCAAAACTGGTATATTTTTAGGCCAGACAATTTTATTTTTGTAACTTAGTCTCCAATTACTGTAGAGTCAAATAACAGGCGGTAATTTCATTGTTTTATTTAAAACAATCAAAGGAGGTATTATGAAATGAATTCCAGAATAAATTCCTGGCAACAATCAAATCACTGTAGCCCCACAAATGTCACGACCGAGCAACCAGCCGCCAAAAAAGATTCTTCCCTCTTTAAGCGTCCGTATGTGCGCGTGTGTTTAGATATGTCTCCGGGCTGGACATTTAGCAAGGAGTGATGACAACAGATGCAAAGTCTAACTGCTTGATGTCCAGGTAACAGTAACAGCAGTAGGAAAAGACTTGACACGGAATTGTGCGGATGGAGATGTTTGCCGGTAAGATATGGCAAAGGTTAGTGCAATCATGGTCATCATGGATGGAGATGGGAAAGGCCTTAGTTCAGCAGGGGACTCACGATGGATGATTACGATGATGATGAACTCCGAAATAGCCAAATTGGGAGTAGCTCGGTTATAACGCGGTAGGCTTTCTTGTACGCCAACATCCGCGTTATAACAGGGTTGCCAGGTGTATTCACGAAACTTAAAATGGCTGTAACAACATTAAACTTTATAATTAACGTAAAAAATGTATATTGCAGTAGCTATGTTTTTTTTAAATGTCTTTTACAGACATAAACTCAAGTCAAAAAGTTCTTAATGGCAAAGTCTTGTCTCGATTCAAACAATGAACAATAGTGGGTCGTCCTGGGAGAGTATTTTATTCCAAGAATTGGGGAAAATATGAAGACAATATATATATATATATATATATATATATATATATATATATATATATATATATATATATATAGAGAGAGAGAGAGAGAGAGAGAGAGAGAGAGAGAGATAGAAAGAAAGAGAGAGGGAGGGAGAGAGAGAGAGAGAGAATTTGACAATTCATCAAAATATTGAGTTACTGAGTATTCATATTTTTTAAGCTTTGGAAAAGCGTCGAGAAAGATTTACTGTAGAAATGCCCAGGCCAATAACTTTTATTACAGAAATACAGTAATTGCGTTGAGAATAAGTTTACTATAATTGAATCCATTTTGCATGGACAATGATTTTTTTTTTTTACCATAGACATTAAATTGGCCAAGAATGTTCACAATATGATTTACAATGCCAAAACATTCTATAGCAAATGCATTGCCAGTGATATTACTATAGCAATTGCATTAGCAATGATTTTACTATAGAAATTGTATCTATAATGATTTCATTATTAAAAAAATTACATTGCCAACAGTTTTCTGGGTAGAATGACGTGGTCAACGAATTCCATTTCACAAATTCAATGACCAGCGATTTTGCCATAAAAATTACTCCTATAATTTTTTCTATAATAATTTCTACGGCCAATTTTTTTCTGCTATAGAATACACACAAGCACACATTCGGACGTGAATTAAAGAAAGAAAAAGAAAATACAAGCTTTCGTCAAAATCGTCTGCTTTTTAATATTTGTAGTTGGACTTCTCACCCTTCTTAATATTTTAATATTTGTAGTTGGACTTCTCACCCTTCTTAATATTTTAATATTTGTAGTTGGACTTCTCACCCTTCTTAATATTTTAATATTTGTAGTTGGACTTCTCACCCTTCTTAATATTTTAATATTTGTAGTTGGACTTCTCACCCTTCTTAACCCAAGATTCGTCAGATCTCTATATAGCAGGCGTCACAGTGCCAATATCTCTGTCTAAATCATCACGCTATCTTTATTTTCTGCTGGCTACAAATCCGCGTGTGATCTCTGGGGATCCACGCTATGAGTCATGATGTCCAGCGATTGTCTAACATACTTGCAACATTTGTTTTTCTTATGGTGTCTATATCTCTGGCTCCTTTTTTTTCTCTAATATGCCGTGATGTTTTCACGTAATGTTATGAAAGAACATCTCTTGGGGAACGTTACATGTTTTTAGTTTGAGAGCCAATATTTTGGTTTAGTTCCCCAGATTACAATCGGGAGGATGCATACGCTGTTGACCTTCCTTTTCAAAACTAATGGGATCTTTTTATTCTTAAACGTTGAGCTTACTTTACCGAAAGCCTGGTACCCTTGGGGTGATTCTTGGTTTAACGAATACCTATGCACTGGCCCAGTCGGTGTGAATGACTTACCAATTTTGGAAATTCTGCTTTTTCATCAATGAGGGTATAGCCATTTGGTCAGTTTCGATTTGTTTATTTCATCAGCTGGATAGTCCCCGAAGGTATGACTGGATTGCTTTCACAAACCAGGACTCACTCCCAGAGAACGTTGAGGAAAAATATATAGATTAGTTGTTTGTATGCTTGTTCATACGTTTGTTTGTACACATCACAGTGAGAACACAAGTTTTACTCCCTTCCTCTCTTCCAAGCTGATTAAAGAGATGAAGAGAGGGAGACTTATGTGGCCAGCAACTAAAATGTGACTGACTGCTGTAGTTGACACACATGCACTGTTTGCAGTGACTGTGTAAGCTTGACGGGAAAATATAAGTTTTACTCTCTTCTTCTGTTTAAACTTGATTAAAGAGAGGGAGAGGGGAAGTTATGTGACTGAAAACGATGTTCAAAAAATATTTTAAAATATTTATTGATAATATAAAAAACGTCATTTTTTACGGGTACTCTGCTAGTATTATTTTATTAGTTGAAAGAAAGAAATGGACAGGAAAAAAACCCAAAGAAAGTAAATTGAAAATCAATTCAGTTCTCCTTGATTCGAATAGTGTAATGGTGGGTACATCTGGCTCAAACACAGGAGGCCCCGGGTTCGTCCACGATATGAACGAAGAGAATGGAAAAACTTTCTTTTGGACAATTTTCCCAGTACCACTGCATCTAATTGAGTACACTCTAAGCTGTATGATTAGGGTGGAAGATCTGTATCCAACCAATGAGGTGGTCATAAAAACTTGTAGAAACAAAGTTCTGGTCTCGACCAGACTTGAGACCTGAAAGGACCACTAAGCTGATGCAAGCAATGAAAACCGAGACACCCGTCATTGGTCGTCATACCCCATTGGGATTTGTCTCTTAAGAGACCGGACGTTTCATCTACCTACCTAACAGTGAGTTTTATTGCCTCACTTTTCCAACACTTATTCCAGACGCACCCTTTACAAATATATATATTTCATTTCGTTATCTTGTGGAAGTGTCAAGTCTTATCCCCTTCGTTCCGGAAGCTTCAAGCAACCTTGCAGGGTTGCCGCATATACACATGTGCAGATTCTTCAACATGGAAGTAAATTCGACATCAAGACCCTCTTGGATCCCAGCAGGGGTTCACTTTAAGAGAACATTAGGCCCTGTTGGGGGCCTCACTTGGAGCCCAATAGGAGTTCACTCTCAGAGAACATTATACCCTGTTGTAGGTCTAATTTCCAAGCCGCAAAGAGGAAAAAAATAATCGGAAATATGAGGAGCAAACTACAGATATGTCGGAATTCACAAGGCTGGATGGTCGGCAAAATACTTTACCCATCAACTGCGAATGTCAGGAAAATCAGCCATTGCAATTCTAAAGCTAATGAAATGCCCGTTCGATTGGGACAGCTTCTTCAGGTGTGATATATGATATCTGTAAGGAGAGTCCCTTACATCAGTTTATTTCTTCGAGATTACGAAGCACAGAAAAGCGTATCAAATGGTATCTCATTCCTAGCGGATATTACATATTACAACTGAAGAAGGTTGTAGAATGAATCGACATAAACGTTTTGTAAACGTATAAAAATAGGGAAAAGAGATAGAAATTTCCGAACAAAAGTTGGTATTAAGATTTTTTTCAAGCTGCTGTCCTCGTCTTGGTTCATCTTCTAAACACTACGGTCCGACCATTGTACCCTCTCCTCCGGTCGTCTTCAGGTGATGAATGAGTATTCTTCCGAACTTTAACAATTGAGGGCGTCTCTTCTCAAAGCTATTGATGATTAGATAGATATTCCGATATTTAGATGGGGATACGAGTTTGAATCATTCATTTGATAATTATATTTACAAGCAGAAAATTACAGCAAACCTTGTGATGATCGGGGAGTAGATGGATCGAAACATATACAGAGTTCAGAGATTTTAAGGTTATGAGAGTGAGTGAGAGAGAGAGAGAGAAAGAGAGAGTGTGCGTGTGTGTGTATGAAGGGGGAGAGAAGAAGAACAACAACAAACTCAACCTTCTATTCTGATTAAAGATTATTGCAATTTTTTATGTATAACAAATAAAAGATTATATATATATATATATATATATATATATATATATATATATATATATATATATATATATAAAGAGAGAGAGAGGGGGGGAATAAGAAGAGAAGAAGAAGCCTGGTTATTCTCTCAATAGAAGAAGAAGAAGAAGAAGAAGAAGAAAGGTAAAAGGGAGAAATATTACGGTTGGTAGACTGATAGATGGAAAAATAAGGCTATGAAAGCTGATGGGGGGAAAGGGATTTCCTCTTAATTCAGCTATAAGAAACAGGTTCATTTTGATCGCAATTGTTGTTATATGGCATGTAAAGTTATTAATGTCCTCGGGGGCGTGTAAAGGTCTCATAATTCTCGAGACCACTCCCAACTTGTCATCTGGTTATACACAGACAGACGCCAAAACACATCATTTAACTTTTCGTTCTTAGATAACCTACTTAGTTTTTCACATCATCGGATCAAACAGGTTTCCAACCAATCGTGAAATTTCCCGGTCATATTTGATTAAAGAAATACAAAATAATGACCTGATCAAAAAGGTCCAATACCGTCTGAGAAAATTAATCTTGTAGTCATTCCTTACGGATTTTGAACCCGATTAATGTCTTAGTGTCTGGGTAATTTTTACATCCAAATGAGACATGCGTATTGTTGGCTGTGAAAACGCCTCTTCCCTCCTAACTTCTTTCTCTCTTTCGTTTTTCGTCTGACTCCTACTATTGGGGTTCTGACTTCATTTCCGTGTGTTACAATAATGACAGATGACAATGACTAAACTAAATACCAATGACGTCTTGTACGAATAACAGTGACGCAGTGACTTACGCAAACACTGATGACGAATTCACAATTTCGTCTAAAACCCCAATTAAGGTCGACTTGTTTTGATGAAGGTCGCAAATCCCATGATCAGGAGCTATTTATGAAGGAGCTAAATTGGGGCGAGTAGTTTTAGAATAATTCTGTGCGGAGAAATTAATTCTCTTCTGTTTAACCTTTAAATTCATAATGAAGCAAAGGAGTCGATCCTCGCGCAGCCAAGCTTGTCTTTCTGTCTTTTGTATAAATTGTCTCTCTTTTTTTTTCTTTTTCTTTCTTTTTTTTCTCAGAGTCCAGTACAAAGTCTGGAGTTGACTTTTTTCTACCATTACAACAATAACAACAATCCTCACCAAAATAAAGGGATGTGAACCGGTGTGTAAAATCTACATTCTCCAACCGTGCTTTAAACGGAGGAGCTGATTACCAAGACTCAGTCTAACCGATTGCACCAGTAGTCCTTCTGAATTAACGAAACCTAATCATAGTAATACGTTTTTTCTTTCTATCTAATAAATAAAAGCATTCATTCAAAGTACGTATTTTTCATGATTTTTTGATTTATCATACGTACAATACAAAAGTTGTAGTAATCATCTTCAGTTGGAATAGAGAGTTTCTCTCTCGCAGTCAGGCTTGTGTCTCTGTCTCTCTGTCTTTTTTTTCTCTTTATTTCTTTCTTTGTTTATTTGCTATTTTTCTTACTTATTTCCTCTCTGTCTTCCTCCCTTCATTTCTTCCTTTCTTTCTTTCTGTATTTCTTTTCCTTCTCCAATCTCTACCATGGAAGAGAGGACCTGGTGTGAACGGGGGAATTGAGTAAATTTGGGAACGGATACAGGATTTTTTGTTTCTGATTGAGGGATTCTTTTTATACAATAAAAAAAAGGCAAACGATTGTCGGACATAAGGAGAATCGAAACACAGTTACGACCCCTTCATAACAGTTATATAGTGACTGATTTTCATTCATTTGTTTAGTTAGTGTACGGATTTGGCTAAGGCATACTCTCACTGAAGGCTGTCTAGTCTTTATTTCTCCTTTCTTTCTTTGTTTATATTTCGGAAACCGTCAACGAAAACTGTCAAAATAGGTTTCTTCAGTTTTCAAGCTGGTTATGAATGAATGTATGCATGTATTTACCTGTGTATGTATGTATGTATATATGTATGTATGTGTGTATGTATGTATGTATGTATGTATGTGTGTGTGTATGTACCTATGAATGTATTTACCTATGTATGTATGGATGGATGGATCTATGTATGTACCTATGAATGTATTTACCTATTTACCTATGTATGTATGTATGTATGTATGTATCTATCTATCTATCTATCTATCTATGAATTTATTTATATAAATACGTATTTAAGTATGTATGTATGTATTTATGTAAGAATCTATGTCTGTATGTATGTATGAATCTATGTCTGTATGTATGTATGAATCTATGTATGTATTTTTGTATGTATGTATGTATGCCTGTATTCATGTATGTATGTATGTATGTATTCATCCATGTATGTAAGTATGTATGAATCTATGTATGAATTTATGTATATACGTATTTATGTATGTCTATATGTATGTATGAATGCATGCATCTATGTAGGTATGTATGTAACTATGTATGTATGAATCTATGTATATATGACGCATATAGGCTGCACAATTGCTGCCAAAGGGCTGAAATATTCAACATTTTCTCCTTAACCCTTCACTGGCTAGATGATATTTCTGTCACCACTGACTGACCAGAAGAGCATCGTCATCGTTGTTTCCGGTCATTGTCAATTGAATGAACCCTGGGAGTAAACTCCGGCTAAAATCGAATGTTCACTCATCAACTTATCATGCCAAGATAAACTGCCTGTCTGATGCAAAACCTGTATTTAACCCCAGTGGAACTCTATAGCTGGGAGAAAATCTATCAATGAAAACCTTGTTATGTCAAGAGATAAACTTTTTTTATATTTTTTTCCGAAAATTCACTCCATGAAGGCCACAGATATCCTTCGTGGTTCACCGGTTTTTCCCTTTTTAGGAGTCAAAACATCCTACACCGTCAAACCATTTTGTTTTTGCCGACGATTATTTCACCTGTCATCACATGGCATCCATGTCCATCTGTTTTCAGATATCCTTACCGCATAGCCTGCCCACTGCTATTTAAGCTGTTCTATGGCTTCAAGGATATCTCTGGTTCTTGCTTTTTTATGTGATCTTTCCAAGTGATATTGAACATTTCAACAGTTCTCTGAATGACAAAAACTTCTCCCCAAGACCAAATTCAAATCGATTACCAGTGTTTGTAAGACATTAAGTGACCAAAGAGAGAGAATAGTCGAAGATTTGCAACATTTAGACTTCTAAAAAATAGTTCATAGTAATAGTAAAGATAAAAAGATATAGAGAGTGGGCAAAGAGAGAGGCATATTTTTACGTCACACTACATCATATTATTCGTGTTTTTTCTCAAGATAAAAAAGGAAGAAAGAGGAAAAGAAAACTGATTGTTTTATAACAGAAACAAACATAGACACATGTTGCCAAATGTTGTCAAAAATATGTACACAACGTTGCTGGTTTCGAATAGAGTCTGTACTTTTTCTTGTTTTTCTTGATTGAGAGCTAAAGATTTAGTTCTTCCACCTTTCAGCCTAACAAAAAATCTGATCATTATTAGAGACCGTCAACTAAAACTTTTATCGAAACTCTCAACATAGGTTTCTTCAGTTTTCAAGTTGGTCTATATATTTATCAAGCACGCAGGCTGTACCGATGGACCAAGAGGGCTGAAAATTTCAACATAAGCTCTTTATTATCTTTCAGTGTGTGTGTGTGTGTGGGGGTAGTTTGCATTGTAAGTTTATGCTAAAATGATCCTTTATTTTTCATTCAATAGCAGTTACGCTAGTCTTTTGAAAATTCATTATTTTTTTCAGCGAGCAATGCCCAATGAAAAGCGAGAGAGGTAACTTATTAATTGATCATCCATTTTACAATATTTTATTTGATCATCCCTCAACACGACAGGCTGCCAAAAGGCGCTCATCATATGGTAGTTTCTATCGACTGATTAACCAGACCCGTCTTCGGTCGTTTTGACACATAATTCTATGGAGGCGTCCCCTCTATAAATCATCTATCAAAAGCCCACAACTCCCGAATGGAATAAATTGCACATGTGGAAATACGATAAGATTATGTTACGTCAATTGCAATTTCGCAATATTTGACACGTCATATTGTTTTCGGTGGCATTTAGTCCCTTGTTAGATGACGTGGAGCAAGATGAGTTTTTATTGTGTGTTAGGGTGTTCAGGGAAGACAGCTTAGCTTAGTCAGCTAAAATGTGTCATTTTGCTCTGCCGGAACTGACCACTAAAAGATTTTGAAAATATTACTGACGAATTTCAATTAGTGAGGTCAGTTTTGGGGGGTTTTTGTTTTGTTTTTGTTTTTTTGCGTTTCTTTTGTTTTTCATCGTATTCTCATTTGTTGATTCACTTTTCTCTCTTTCTTTTTTTTTCTTTTTTATTTCCTTCATTTTCGTATCTTCTTTTTTCAATCTTTTCTTTCTTTCCTTCTTTGTTTCC
This sequence comes from Thysanoteuthis rhombus, assembly GCA_963457665.1. Taxonomy (NCBI): domain Eukaryota; kingdom Metazoa; phylum Mollusca; class Cephalopoda; order Oegopsida; family Thysanoteuthidae; genus Thysanoteuthis; species Thysanoteuthis major. The sequence continues at coordinate 36,589,168 of OY735240.1, forward strand.
AATATTTTTCTCTTTCTCTTTTCTTGCTTTCTGTCTTTCTTACTTTCTTTCTTTCTTTCTTTCTTTCTTTATATATGTATTTATTTCCTCCCTCCTCCCTTTCTGCTGTCTACAACTTTCTAGCCTTCCTTTTCTTCCTTTCTTTTCACCCTTTCTCTCCCCTTTTATCACTTACTTCTTGCCATTCTTTCTTTCCTTCTTTCTTCTTTCCCAAGTCTTTTCCTTCTTTCTTTATATTCACTTTTCCTGTCTTCAACAAACAAATCACCGTGGCCCACCAAATGGACCGCTATACCAACCAGCCAAGCGGGCTACAGATTCTTCTCACTTTGCTCCTCTGTGTGTGTCTCTGTGTGTGTCTGTGTGTGTGAGTGTCTGCGCATGCGACTCTTGGTCACAAATATGTGAGAGTACACCCTCAGGAACGATCTAAAGACCCTTCATTTGCTTTTTTCAAAAAAGTGCTTTGGGCGGTCTCTACGGTCATTTCTGTACTGACAGGGCCCAAAACTTTGCACTGGTATGTTTTTTTAGATAATTTTAGATAAAAGATCTATATTTTCCTTTTTTTAGATAATTGGGCTTTTTGGTACATGTGCAGGCTACGATAATTCATTTATGTTGAGTACGGATATTCTTTTTCACTTTTCGTTTGAAATTTCTCAATTCCTTCATTCTTTGCATTTTATTGCCTTAGGTTGGTGTAAAAATAATTGCGTTTTTTTTTTTTGTTCTTCGTATGAGCTGAATGTTTCCTCTTCAGTATTTGTTCTGGTTTATATCAGACTGTCAATTCAAAGGTCGAGAAAAAACAGAATCGTGTATTATACTGTACAAGTTCAAAATTGGACTGAAACTGCTTACAATATCAACCAAGTAATCGACCAGGGGAGAATATTGTTTCCAAAAATTTCCGAAACAGAAACGAGAGCCTTAAAGATGTGGACTTACTTTGACAACGGTTGTGGTCTATTATTGAGGCAGACCCACGCAAAGGAACTCGAGAGGTTGAGGAGGAACTAAACGTTGGCCATTCAACCGGTGGTCGATATTCGCAGCGATTTGGAAGAGGAAAAAAGCTTTTAAAAATCTGTGCTACAGGAGCTGGACAAAAAATGAAGAAAATTCGCCATGTCACGCGATTGACCTTTTACAAACTAAACTAACTAGGCTACAAAACCTTACTTCAACCAACTTTCTCATCAGACCTCTCTCCCACAACCTCTTTTTCAAGAATTTCGGTCATATCTCGCAAGAGAAGATCTTGATCAACCAAGCAGCAGTTCAGAATGTCTTCGACGAATTCATTGGTTCCAGAATAAAAGTACTTATATAGATTCTGTAGGTTCTTATTTCGATTGATAAATTTTATATTCAGCAGAGATACTACTTTAAAATGTGTAGTAATAAACCGCAATCATTTAGGACCAACCTAATATTATTGGTCTCTTTCGATTACCTTCTTTCTTTTCCTTTTCTTTTTTTTTCTTTTTGTTTTCTCAGTGATTGTTTGTATCTTTTATCTACCTATCTACCTCTAATTTTATCTATATCCGTATTTTTTTAAATCTATATATCCGGTCGAACATAGAAACAAGCATGCTCAATTTTCATAAAGCCCATCTCATCAAAGATATACATAACTCCCCGACTCGCAAATGCATTGAGGCTGCCCTTATATCCTAATGCAACATGATTACCCAGAGTTATGGACATTTCCAGATTGCAAACATTTTAAATGCATTGATTTTGAAACAAAATCGCATGAGAACAACATACTACATTAGCATACAAGGAATCGGCTAACACACGATAAACCCCTTTCAGAAACAGTTTGAGCACACCACTACCACTTCTTCAAAAGAAGAAAAAGAAAAGTCTCATCAATCATCAAACCAAAAGTATCAAAAATAACACACCCAACTTTCACTTCGCCCCACGTATGTCAGTATCTATCCATAAAATGCTAGACGCCAGCTCTCCATTCTAGAAAAAAATCCGCAGCCAAAAAACTCTTCTTAGAAACTGACCACTTTCATCCTGACCCCACCTTACCTTGCCTACCTCAAACCAGCCTGATATTCATAGACACATACAAACACCTCCTTGCCCTTCCTCTGCCCTACACAGATACTAAAACCCCTCTTACTAAACAACCCACAACACAGAAATCTCCTCACTTCATTCTACAAATCTATAACGTAAAAACAGCATTGAGCTTTGTATGCAATCACTGCAAATTTCTCGGGAAAAGGTGAGTGGCAACCATAGAAATGCATCAGAACATGACCATATGATGATAAAAGAATTTCGAAATTCAATCTGTTTTTTCTCTTAAATTTATCTTCGCCTTCCAATTGCCGTCATTCCAATATATATATATATATATATATATATATATATATATATATATATATATATATATATATATATTATTTTTTATTTCTATTATTATTCGGACCATCCTCATCTTGGTTGTTTTTCATACAAAGTTTTGGCCGTTGTACTCAACGGCCTTCATCAGATATCATCTGGTAGGTGTGGGGAAGTAACGAACCGAACCCTTCATTTAACCGATGGGGGTATATAGACCGCACTCCCCTCTAAACATTAGTAGTATTTTTGAATTATTATTGTCTCTCACTGGGATTGAACTTAGAACCATTAGATTACTAGATTATTATGAGGATAGTCCGAATAATAATAGAAATAATAATAATACCTCATCTCAAAAACTCAGAGAAATATCCATGTATATATATATGTTTTTTTGTTTTTATATATGAATCTGAGCCTGTTTTATTTATCTGTTTCTATCTATCTATCCGTCTGTTTTCATCTGTTACTATCTCTCCGTTTTATCTATCTTGATCTATTTATTTATCTATCTATTTGTTTATCAATCTGACTGTTTGTATCTATCTGCTTTTTACTTATATGTCCATATATGTCTCTCAACATTTATCTATCTCTCCACTGCACATTTCGCATCTATATATATGTGTGTGTGTGTGTGTGTGCCTCAATGTCTTCACATCAATCTATCAAACCATAAGAGAAAGTATCTAAACCATGTACATCACAGCATAACTAAAATCAGTAAGGCTACCCTTGTGATTTCTGGAGAACAGAGTAACTTGCTGTCACATGATCCTTGTGCAAAAGTAAAACTGGAAGAGTACGAGTCATTATGATGAAAAAGAATGTCTACACTGATTCGTCAAAAAAAAAAACTTATCTCCTTCAGCTGATCATAGGAACCTCTTGGACCCAGAGTGCACTTCATTGCTCAGTCATTTCCGTTTCCGGTGAAAGCTTGCCCCATTGACCACTGACACCTGAATATGTTTATTGATGCCGACTTCTAACACGTCATTCTGTTTGAGATTGTGCGCGTCAGAGAGAGAAAGAGAGAGGCGGACAGATAGACAGTCAAGACAGCATTTTTAATGAGACATACACACATAGGAGAGTACTCGTATGAGAGATTATGTGTATATGCATGTGATAAATACACACACACACACACACACACACATATATATATATATATATATATAGAGAGAGAGAGAGAGAGAGAGACGGATGTATTGATAGTCAGGACAGCATTTTTAATGAGACATACGCACAGAGGAGAGGATTCGAGTGAGAGATTATGAGTATATGTATGTGACACACACACACTCAGACACTCATATATATATATATATATATATATATATATATATATATATATGTGTGTATATATATATATATATATATATATATATATATATATATATATATATATATATATAGAAAGAGAGAGAGAGAGAGAAAGACGGACAGATTGACAGACACAAGAGTATTTTTAATGAGACATACACAGAGGAGAGGATTCGTATGAGACTTTATGAGTATATGTATGTGATATATATATAGAGAGACAGACTGAGAGAGAGGGTAAGAGAGACAGAGAGAAAGATACACATATACATATACATCCATTGACAGGCAGCCAGAGAGAGGTTTCCACATTGATGTAACATCGTTGATGTATATGTGACTGTGAGATTGTCTAACCAGTATTTTGTGAAATCGCAAGATATTTTGTGATTAACGTCTGCTGTTATACATGGACCTCCCAACAATTTCTCCAAACCTCTCTATTGCGGGCGTCGCGGAGCTTGTACTTTCCGAGTGTATCTAGATCATCACGCCATCTTATATTTTTCCGACCACAGTTCTACATATGATCTCTGGGGATCCACGTTATGATTCTTTTTGTCAATCGGTTGTGAGTGATTCTTGCTACATGATCAGCCCATTGCCATTTGTGTTATCTGATGGATTCTATGATATCTCGGACTCTTTTCTTTTCTCTAATATACTGTGCAGTCTTGTGATCTCTCCACGTGATGTTGAGCGTCATTTTCTCCTGTACACATTCCATGATTCCCAGTTTGGGGGTCAATCTCTTAGATAGATGTTTCAGCTCCATAGGTGACTGTCGGGAGGAGACCCTTCTTTCTGGGACTTTTTTTTAACGGGATTAGTTTGACCCTCACTCTAGTGCTGTGACCTTGTGTCAAACTAATTTGTATATATATACTGTAGGATATACTTAATATTCACCAAGTTTTCTTTAGTCTGACACAAGGCCACGGTAGGGGAGGTACCTAAGGAGGATCGAACTCATTACAAAGTTGTTAACCATTACCAGCACCACAAGCTTGTTAACCATTACTATAATACCAGCATCACAAGCTTGTTAACCATTACTATACTACAAGCATCACAAGCTTGTTAACCATTACTATACTGATTATGAAGCTACTAAATTCATAAAAAATACGTATATGTGAATGCATATCAAACATGCGTGAATGTCTCTCTTGGGGTTTATTTTTTCACGGGAAAGAGAGTGAGACAGAGAGACAGAGAGAGAGAGAGTGTGTGTGTGTGTGTGTGTGTGTTTGAGAGTGTGAGTGAGTGTTGGCTTTAATGCATGAGAGTCTCTCTCGGTGTGTTGGAGTGATTGTATCTTTTTTATGGATGAGAGAGCGTGTGTGTGTATGTGCGTGTATAAGAGAGTGAGAGCTTCCATTTATCGGTGTGTCCGAGTGATTCTGTCTTATTAATGTGGGAGGGAGAGAGTGTGTGTATTATACAAGTGTGTGTGTGTGTTAGTGTGTATGTGTGTGTGTGATTGAGTGCTTGTGTTTACGGGTGAGTGTCTGTCTCAGTGTGTCGGAGTGATTGCATCTTTTCTAAGGGGGGGAAGAGAGCGCATGTATGTGTACGTATGTGTGTGTGTATGTAAGCGCGCGTGTATATGTGTGTGCGTGTGATTGAGTGCTTACGTTTATGCGTGAGAGTCTCTCTCGGCGTATCCGAGTGATTGTGTCTGCTTATGGACGAAAGAGAGAGAATGGGGAGTATATGTATGTGTGCGTGTCTTAGAGTAAATGAGAGTGAGTGCTTGCATTTATCGATGTGTCCGAGTCATTGTAACTTTTTGTATGGGATAAAGAAAGAGAAAGAGAGGTTGTGTGTGAGAGAGAAAGATGGAGAGGGTGAGAGAGAGAGAGAGAGGGAGAGAGAGAGGCGGAAGAGAGCGGGTAGAGTATTTGTATTCGTATGAGAGATTATGTGAGAGAAAGGGAGAGTGTGTGGGGGGGGGGCAATGGTATTTATGCTCGATTCATGAATGCATATTCATATGAGAAAAATGATCCTGAGAGGATAAAAAAGACAGAGTATGTGTGACTGAGAGAGAGAGACAGACAGGCAGAGACAGAGAGACAGAGAGAGTATACATATGCATGTGTCTGACAAATAGTTGATGTATACTTATGTATGTGAGTTTCTGCATAATTGTGTCATTTTATTGGAAAGGGAGTACGTGTACGTGAGAGAGAAAGAGAGAGAGAGAGAGAGTGTGTGTGTGTGTGTGTGTGCGTGTGTGCGTATGCGTGTGTGAGGATGTGTACGCGAGAGCATTTCTTGAGGGTTGTGGATGAGTGTGTATGTGTATGGGAGAGTATGAATGTTAGTTTGTGTATTTGAATGCGTATGTGTAAGAGAGAGAGAGAGGAAGAGAGAAAGTATTCGTGGATGTACATCTGTATGTGAGAGTCAGAGAGAGAGAGTGTGTGTATGTGTGTGAAGGAGAGGGAAAGAGAGAGAATGTATTCGTGAATGTGCGTGTACGTAAGAGTCAGAGAAAGATAGTGTGTGTGTGTGTGTGTGTGTGTATGATGGACAGGGAAAGAGAGAGGATGTGTTTGAGGTTGTCTGTGTGTATGAGAGTCAGAGAGCGTGTAAGTGTGTGTGTGTGTGACACTATGTCTTTGGATGGGTGGTTGAGTACATAGGTATATGAGTGTGTGTGTGTTTGTGAGTGTATGCGTGTGTACATCCAAGAGAGAGAAAAGGCGAGATTATGTAAGTAGATATGGACATATATATGCGTCAGAGAGAGAGAGAGAGAGAGAGAGAGAGAGAGAGAGAGAGAGAGAGAGAGAGAGAGAGAGAGAGAGAACGTGTGTGCGTGTGTGTGAAAGAGAGAGTATGTGTTGGTATGCATATATATGTCAGAGGGCATGTGTGAGCGCGCCTGAGACCGTATCTTTGGGTGTGCGAATGAGTACATGGATATGTGGGAATGTGTGCATGTGTATGTGTGTGTGTGTGAGAGAGAGAGTGAGAGAGAGAGAGAGAGAGATTTGCTGGCGCGAGTACATATTGGAGTGGCGCGTAGTATATCATTTGTTTTTCCATGTTTCGTGACATCAAGCACTTGACTCGGATACTTATGAGATACATGCATCATCTCCAGTGTTGAACAACGTTGATTATTCTCGAGTTGAGTCTTGATTCCATTGCTATCCACCGGTGTACCCAACCGTGGAGCCCTGTGAAACTTTGCAAATAGATTTTTCTCCTCACTGGTTCATTGCAGATTGTACATTTTGTTACTTTAAAAGTAGTGAAATAGAACGTACAACCAGCAATGAACCATTGAAAGATAATCTCACAACAATTGCCTGGTTGTTACAGCAAGTACCCTCAAGTCTCCAGCTCTCCTCTCTTCATTCTCATAGGCCACAGTAACACTGCGGTTTACAGTTTCACACCGGTTGCCCAGTGGTCATTGCTGAAGGCTGAGTGACAATAAGTCTCCTCAGGTCTTCAGCCAACATCTCTTCTCTCTTTTGCCTATCATGCCAGTGCTGTGGTTTACGTTTCTGCTTTCATTTCCCTTCCTCTGTTGGGCGATTGGTAACAATTACTGTTGTAGTCTTTATATTTCTCGCACTTTCCTCAGTATCCATGCGGTTCCTAGCAATGTTGTGTTCTGTACAGTCTCAATCCTTCCTTTTATCCTGATCTCCTCTAGTCTCACCCTCAGTGTCTTTGGGACAGTTTCATGTTCCACATCTTTTTCTATTCTCTTGCTAGATCTTGGTATTTTTCCAGTTTTTCACCCTCCCTCTTCTTTACTCTATGGTCTGCGGACACAGCTTTGTCAATTATTTGACAGGTTTTCCTCTTCTTGTCTATGATTACCAAGTCCGGTCTTTTTGCCTGGATGGGGTGGTCGGTTTGAATGTCAAAGTCCCAGAGTAATTTGTGGTTTCCATTCTCTAGGGCTGTCTCTGGTTTGTGCTGGTACCACTTTTCCGTCTGGTTAAATCCCATTCGTTTAATTAGTTCCCAATGTATCACCGTTGCTTCTCTATTGTGTCTGTGTTTATACTCCCTCTGGGCAAGTTGACTACATTCACTGTTGGGGAGGAGGAGGAATGGATATAATCCGACAGAAATTTATGAATGCATTGTTTCATTTGAAATCCTTTTTTGAATGACCTCCCATAGTTACGCGGAGAATGAGTCACTTGGCCTGGACAGCGTAAATAGAAAATAAATAAATAATGAAGGAAAAATGAGTCAGCAGCTGCATGTTGTTGCTTCAATGTTGCATGGCTCTTAACCATTGAGCTGAAAAGTCAGACTGAAAGGCGAAGAAGGATTCAGTTTCTGCCCAAAATCACCGAGAAAGTAAAGATTAAATGAGTACGAAATCGGTGGATGACCCTATCATTTTCTCCCCTTGGGTACACAGTCGGGTACGCAGCTGTTGGACATTTAATATTTGGCAAACATGTGTCCATGAGCGTGTCACATGGCACCCAAAAAGGAAAATAAGTTAATTTTCTCTCTCTCTCACTCTCTCTGTCTATCTATCTCTCTATCTATCTATCTCTCTCTCTCTATCTCTCTCTCTCTCTCTCTCTATATATATATATATATATATATATATATATATATATATATATATATATATATGTCTCTCTTCCTTCCAATAAGCAAACAAACCCCGGAAAAGGTTCTGATTTTAATTCTGAATAAGGTTTTATAGCACATCTACCCTCATATGATGGTCATACGAGTATTCCAGTACCATACGAGTATTTCAAGTAGATTTTCATAGTTTTCAATCCCATCTCCCATGATCTGATTCTGAATGTGGTTTCATGGACTCCTACATAATGCTCATGTATTACCAGACAAGGATTTTAAAGTAGATTCTTATTGTCTTTTATCCCGTCTCCATTCTGAATGTGGTTTTATGGCACATTGACTGCTATATAATGGTCATGTGGTGTCAAACGAGGATTTTGAAGTAGATTCTCATAGTCTTTAACCCTTTATCCAAGGTCCTAATTCTGAATGGAGTTTTATGGCACATTGACCCCTATATGATGGTCATGTAGTGCCAAACAAGGATTCAGAAGTAGATTCTCATAGTTTCAATCACATCTCCAAGATTCTGATTGTGTATATGGTTTTATCACATATGCACTCCTATATAATGGTGCTTAACTAAAATTTTCATACAGATCCCCATAGTCTTTAACCACATATCCAAGGTTCTTATTCTGACTTTTATGGCACATTGACTCCTATATAATGGTCATGTAGTGCTAAACAAGTATTTCGAACAAGATTTTCATTGTATCCAATCATATCTCCCAAGTTCAGATTTTGATAGGGGTTTCGTGGCGCATTGATTACATAAACCAGGATTTCACGTGAATCCTCATAGTCCTAATCATATATCGAAGGTTCTGATTCTGAGTGGGACTTTATGACACATTAACTCCAATATAATGGTCATGTAATGCAAAGCAAGTATTTTTGTCACAGCCTCCAATCATATCTCCAATGTTCTGATTGTGAAAGTTGTTTTATGGTTCATCTGTTCCTGTATATTGACCATTCAGTGCCAAACAAAAATTTTTAAGTAGATCCTCATAGTCTTCGTTCAAAACCCGAATTTCTGATTCTTAATGGGGTTGTATGGTCCATCGACTCCTATATAATGGTCATGTAGTGCGATCAAAGATTTCAAAGCAGATTCTCATAGCTTTTCATCACATCTGGTCATAGAGTATCAAACAAGGATTTTCAAGTAAATTCTAATTTTTTCATCAATATCCAAAGTTCTGATTCAGAATTTGGTTTTATGGTTCATTGATTTCTATATAGTGGTCAGATAGTTTCAAACAAGTATTTTGAAACAGATTCTCACACTCTTTGATTAATATCCAAAATTCTGGCTTTGAATGTTGTTTTATGGCACACAATGTAATTTTTATTTTTCTACTCACCTGCTGAATCAGTCATTGGTCTCTTCCACACATGGTCAGCTTATTTGCTGCCGCTATCTTTTTCACGCACACACATAATTTGAGTGGATGTTTTTTTCCATACAGAAACAAACATTTACTGCATTTTTCTCATTAGCTTCTTTCATAATGACGTTGAAAATAAAAACACAACTCTCAATTTTTTAACACCGCTAAAAATTTAAGTTGCTTATGATAAGGTTGTCCCTCACGAAATGGACTTTTATGAGAGGAAACAACTTAAAAATGTAAACAAGTTTATTGATGAAAATAAGTTCTATTTGCTTCAATAACGTCTTTCCATGGGGCTTCAATAGTAAAAAAAATGTTAATAAATCAGTGTCTATTGAAGTTGAAAGAAATGTCCAAATTCTGTTATTACCACTTCTTCGTTTACAATCTTTTTATTGCAAAAAAAACACGCCCAAGTTGCTGGAATAGTTGATAATCTGTTTGAGATAAGTCCGATGAATATGGATGATGATATAAGATATCGTAATTAAGTTGCAGAAACTTTGCTTTGGTCGGTTTGCCAATGTGAAGTCTGGCATTTGTTATGTAACATAAAAGACTGTTGTTTGTTTACCAAAGCTGGATATTTTCTGGCTAATTTTAAATGCAGTTCATTAATTTTTTGCCAGAATAATTAAGCTTGCAAATGCTAAATTAATGTTTTTGACAGCTTGAGCAGCATTTTTACAGAATTAGAACTGATGTGATGAATCATACGTTGAAAATATAAAAGAAAGCTAATGACGTATCATCACTTAAATATGTCTAACTATATTTTTACACCAAAGTTTTCTTCGGAATTTCTATAATAAGGACAAATGCCCCAAAACGGCCATTCTATACGGTACAATGAAATGAATAAAAACATTATTGTAACCTCAGCCTAATTTGCTTCAAATTCTTTATCATCTGAAGATTTTTCACTAGACTTGTTCTTCAAATAACTTTTACTTCAGCGCAAAATCTTGCATTAAAGTTTGCCAAGGTTGAATACAGGGGTAACAGCTTTCATCTACTATTACCCAGACATGTAAGATAGTTGTAGGTGAGTGGGTTTAAAAATGATAATAAGGAAATACATTTTATTTATCAAGTTGTTCGGAACGTACTGGTTGATTCTAGATACCAACCTTTCGTCGTATCCTAAAACATCACTTTAGTATATTTTACCAATATATATAGCTCGTCTTAATGATTAAAACGTGCTCTTTTCATTAATATCCTCTGCTTATTTTCAGAGTTATCAAATGATGGTATAGACCCTTAAACCTGGAGATAAAAAAAAAAGATTATGTACAATCGTCTTGCACGGGTATAAACGTTGTCATAATGTGTCTCAAGCAGCTTCCAGAATCAACCTAGCTTGGGTTGAAGGAATAACCCTAATCTGATACTACAATGTGGTGAAGTTTCAGAAGTTTCGTATTGCAATTGGAAGGGAATAATTGAAGGCACTAGTCGAAAAAAATCCCTGCCAAACTTTTAAAGAAAGGTCACAGATACTAAGTGTTGGTATTGCACCGATATTGGACCATCTAAGGCTGGGGTTTCGGATCTGGGGTCCTTCTTGATTGTCCTGGACTTATAACCATAATCAAAAAGTGAAAGAATATTTCCTTTCTTGGAATGTGACAACTGCCAACTTCAGTGAAGACCATCAAGCCCGAAACGAAAAGATAAGATCAGTAGCTTCGAAACTGAGGTTCTTTGGATCCCAGGGTCCGACAAATAATGCTTGGGGTCCTGCAGTTGCCTTCACTTTGAACCTGACATGGCGAATCTGCTGATGGAGAAACAACATAATCCATCATACATAAAAAAAAATAACTATTATACACAGACCGTGTGCCATATATTAGAATTCAAATAGATGTAATCGATTTAGAATAAATATGATTTTTAAAGGTCAAAAATTGTTTATTATTGTACATCAATGATCATAGTCTAAAAACTAAATGATAAAAATAGAGGTCCGCCATTTTTCTTCTTTTATAAAATGGAGTTCTTCAGTTTTTGAAGTTACAAAACCACTGATATGAGGCAATTAGATGAAGTGAGAAAGCTTGATGAGTTGGTTCCACATTAAGTGTACAAAAACCGTTAATAACAAAAAAAATGGCCATTCTTTTCTGAACAACTTAATACAATGGCAAATAATATAAAGGAGCTTGAGCAGTAGCTGATCAAAACAATATCCCGACAAGGAATTCCCACAATGAAGTGGGTCAAATTATAATCATCTGGATTATGCTCGCGGGGTCGGGGGTTGTTGGTGGAGGTAGTTGATGATAAAAATCGCGTGAATAAAAGTTAATTAAATACACCCAGGATTCCGATTGGCAAATTCCATCTGTGAAAAGCTAATTGTTTAAAGTGCATTTGACGAATTTGGTGTTTTTCGTTCTGTTTGTCTCACCCGTCTTTTTCCTTTCTCTCTCTCTCTCTCTGTCAGATTTTCTCTCCTTTTTTCTCTCACTCTTTTTTTCTCTCTGTGTCCATTCCCTCTCACTCTTTCTCTGATTTTCTTTCTTCTTTCCTCTCACTCTTTTTTCTCTCTGTGTCTATTCCCCCTTCTCTCTCTAATTTTCTTTTTTTTTCTCTCACTCTTTTTTCTCTCTGTGCCTATTCTCCCCTCTCTCTCTCTCTGTCTGTCTGTCTCTCTCTGTGATTATCCCTCTTTTTTTCTCTCACTTTTTTCTCTCTGTATCTATTCCCCCTCTCTGTCTGTCTGTCCGTCTGTCTGTCTGTCTGTCTCTCTCTCTCTTTCTGATTTTCTCTCACTCTTTTTTCCTCTCTGTGTCTACCCCCTCTCTCTCTCTCTGTCTCGCAGTGTTTCTCATTTTTCGTCTCTGTCTGTGAGTCTCTCATCTCACCATCTATCTGTCTCTCTGTCTGTTTTTCTGTTCGTCAGACTCTTTCCATTTGAGTCTGTCGTTGTCTACCCGACTCCATGTCTCTCCCACCCTCTTCTGTCTGCGTAAGTATCTTCCTCCCTATTTTTCTTTTGTTTGCAATGTTCTCTCTCTCTCTCTCCCTCTCTCTTCTCCTTCTTCTATCTATCAATCTGACTCTCTCTCTCTCTGTCTCTCTCTCCCTCCTTCTGTTCTTTTTTCTGTACATCAAAGTCTATATTTTTATTTATTAGGTGCATGTAAATATTTCCAGCGAAAGTAGTTTACAAAATACAGCGCTGCGAACTTTTACACAAATCTGGTATATATATATATATATATATATATATATATATATATATATATATATATATATATATATATATATATATATATATATATATATTCCTTCATCTATCTCTCTTTTTCGTTCTCGTGGCTCCTTATCTTGATCTTCCTTTCGCCTTTTCTCTACGTCTCTCTAATATCAGACTCTTTTCTCTCCTGTCTAAATTTTAATTTTTGTTCATTCGTCGCTCTGTCTCCCTGCTTCTCTCTCTCTCTCTCTCTCATTCTCTCTCTTTCTTTCTCTCTCTATCTACTCATTCCCTCTCTCTCTGTCTCTCTCTTTCTTCTGTAATGCATTTCACTTACCCCCTTTTTCTGCCCCTCTCCCTTTTTCTCTCTTTCTTTCTCTCTCTGTCCGCTCATTCTCTCTCTCTCTCTTCCATAATGCGTTTCACTGACCTTATATGTATATATCTCTCTCTTTCTCGTTCTCTCCGTGTGTTCCTTTCTCTTCCACCTTCTCTTCCCTCACTATCTCTTTCTATACTGTTTGTATCCCCCCTTCGACCTCTCTTTCTTTCTATCTCTCTCTCTCTATGTATATATTTCTTCCTCTCTGTTTTCTCCTTTCCCCCTCTCTCTCTCCCACCCTCCTTGTCTCTTTCTCTTCGATTTTCCTTCCCACTCTCTCCATCTTTCTCTATGTCTGTCTGTCTCCCCCGCTCCCCCTCTCCCTCTCTGTGAATGAGAGTGCAATTAATTGTGAGAGAAGAATTTTAATTACCAAGGCCAGTCAGTGGTGGCGATAAAAATATTTAATGGTTCGGACAGACAGACGAACAACAAAGAATTTACGTGAATTTCCCAGCAGCAAAAATGAATTTCAAAACAAAACAGGTCTGGTTAGTTGTTCAGTAGAACCCGTGTTAGGAGTGAGCAATTAAAACTCTAGAGGAAGGGATGATCGGTCACTTTTTGTTAAGCCATGATTATTCAGGGTCTGAATTCTCAAGAGCAAGCATGGAACCAAACTAAAGGGTTAGTTTAGCATAAACTTACATTACAAATTGAACCCCCAACATAAACCTATTCAGAATCTTCAAAAAACAAAAAATGTTTCTTTGTTGATATAATGAGTAAGTGTTGAAAATTTCATCCCTCTATCTCCATTGGTGTGGTCGGTACGCATCATGCACATATAAATAGCCAGCCAGCCGAACCAACTTGAAAACTGAAGAAACTTATTTCGAGAGCTTTTAACGGAAGGTAACATTTGCATGTATAAAACTAAAGGTAGGAATCCGTTGTTATCACGTAGGGTGAACTCACATGAGTTCATGTGAGCGTCTAGTAGTGAGCAGGCTAGTCTAACGCTTATTTGAATTGCTAGGAAACACACCACACTGATATCACGTCATTGCTGGTCAGCTCATGTGACCTCACGTCTCAGACATCCTGGCTCTATACACATTTGCGCTAGATTGTATTTTCCGATCTAAAAATGACTTTAAAACAAAAAAAAACAAAAACGGATGAGTATCATGTAATATTTGATGTCCACACGTAAATTCACGTGACTCACGTGACTGCTTTTTGAAGCCTCCAGAGCTTGTATGAGTTCACGTGATATGATAACAATTTGTTCCTGCCTCAGGTTTTTTTCCATGTCACACGACACACGAGGCTGTGATTTCGTCGCAATTTCTTGACGGTTCATGAAGACCCAATGATCGTTTTAGAAACTAAATCTGTCATTCAAACTCTCAACATTGGTTTCCTCGGTTTTTAAAGGTGTCTGGCTATGTATGTATGTGTGTATGTATGTATGTATGTACTATCACGTGTACAGGCTTCACCATGGAGCTAGAGTGCTGAAATTTTGAGCTTTTATTCCTTATTTTATCTACAGAAAACATTTCTTTGTTTTTCTCTAACCCCCCGTAGGTTTTTAGTGGGGGTTCTAATTTGTACTGTAATTTTATACAAAATTGGTCCTTTAGTTTGCGTCCGGTAGCATTCACGTTTGTTTCTCGGGTTTTTTTTTGGGGGGGGGGTTGTTATTTCTCTTCTAAACAGACTTTTTTGATGATCTCTGCCCCCCAAAAGGTGAAAAACGTAACATTAATTGATCATCCCTTTTCCCATTTTTGAATAAATCATCTTCGAAACAGCATGCTGCCAAAAGACGTTGATCGCAGAATGGTTTCTATCGAGTGACTACCCAGACTTTTTTCTGTAGCAATTATGAGTTTTTTACGGGGTCTGAGTGCTAGCCCGACGACCGAAATGAACTGCCTGACAAAACAAAAGTATTGCAACTGCCCTGCTTCTTAGCCATAAATGAAGGCAGAAGTGGATCCATGCCTTTCCCAAGGTTATTACTTCCTAGAGAAAGTAAACTGACCGTGATTAGCCGAATCCATTCTCAAATCCGTTAACTGTTGGGCCACCCGTACTTCTTCAGCATGTAAGCGGGAGGTAATAGCTTTAAACCCAAATTCTCCATCAACCATAGCGCTACGGTTAACGAGTTTGTCCCATTGAAGAATTCACTAGTATAACAATTTGGATCTCACCAGGTGCTCCACCAATGTGACCTTTTGCTAGATTATGATCATCTTTGGAACTTATTTTATGGGCGCCCACAGTATGTTAGCTGGTCAGTTAATTCACTGATGTAGGGAGTTCGCTATACACTGGGGGCCAAACTATTATGACATTGCACCAGACCAAGCTGAGCTAAGAATGTGTGTATGTATATACATAGATATGCGTACGCGTATTTATGTATGTGAGTGTATGGTGATGCATGTATATACATATATATATATATATATATATATATATATATATATATATATATATGTGTGTGTGTGTGTGTGTGTGTGTGTGTGTGTGTTGATAGACAGACAGGCAGATAGATAGATAAATAGATAGATATGAACACATGGAGCCTGACAGACAGACAGAAATGAATAAACCAAGAATGATACATAGAGAAGAGAGAGAGAGAGAGAGAGAGAGAGAGAGAGAGAGAGAGAGAGAAAGAGAGAAAAGACCAGGGAAACCTAAATGATCAACGAAATGAGAGAAGTGGTAATGGCAACTTTTCTACTACCTGTACCGTAACTCTATCAGAACGGACTGTTTAAATATTCTTCAGTAACGTAAGAACGAAGTAAGATAGAAAAATGTCGACCAATTTGTAAGGTAATCCTTTATTTATTCCGGCCTGTTCTCACCTACCTTTGCAAATAAAGCATGAACTGACCATTTATGGTCATCGTATCTTTTGCAGTGTTTGTCGCCATATTGTCCTAACAGGATACGCCTATTCCCGTTTGTCTTCGACGGTCTGTCAGTGGGAAAATGTCAAGTCCCGTCAGTTATGGTGCTTATATATATATATATATATATATATATATATATATATAGTTCATAATGTATTTTTCAGTTTTTGAGAATACAAAAAAGGAATAGAAAACAGATATTATCCCTTTTCGATATTTAATCATAGTGCTCAATATTTAACACAGTAAATAGAGCTATTAATGTATAAAAATAAAGGTTACACGGATATAAACCCGGTGAATGTCAACAATTCGTACCGAACATGCTCATCAACTAGTGGGTATGTTTCCTTGTAATTCTTATATATATATATATAGTTCATAATATATTTCTCATTTTTTGAGAATACAAAGAAGAAATAGAAAGCAGATATTATCGGTTTTTTGTATTTAATCGCAGTGCTCAATATCTAACGCAGTAAATAGAGCTATCACTGTACAAAAATAAAGGTTCCACGGATATGTACTTGGTGAATGTCAACATTTCGTACCGAACGCACTCATCAACAAGTGGGCAAATTTCTTTGTAATTCTTATATATATACATATATATCATAATGTATTTTTCAGTTTTTGAGAATACAAAAAAGAAATATAAAACAGATATTGTCCCTTTTCGATATTTAATCACAGTGCTCAATATTTAACACAGTAAATAGAGCTATTAATGTATGAAAATAAAAGTTACGCGGATATAAACGCGGTGAATGTCAACAATTCGTACCGAACGCATTCATCAACTACTGGATGTATTTCCTTGTAATTTATATATATATATATATATATATATATATATATATATATATATATATATATAAAGTAATACCCCAGATAGTGCTCTACAGAACCAGACCTGTCAAGTTTCAATGTTAAGGATGAGTGGAAATTGTGTGTACCGTTTTGTCTCCAGTGTTGAAAATTGGCATCAGTACTCCACTACATCCTTTCCGAAAATATTTTTTCTTTTTTGAAAAAAAAAAAAAAATTCTTTTGTTCATATTTGCTTGTTCCACGCTCCGGGCCGTGCAGTTTTGTTTATTTGAAAACTGGTATCCGTACTCCATTAGAACCTCTTTAAAATCTCTAGAATTTTTTTTACTCTATTTTAGATGTTTTCCACTAAAAATATCATGTATTCTCCAGAATTTAGATTTTTCTAGATGTTTTTATACTCTGTTTTAGATGTTTTCCAGTTTAAAGAGCATCTAGATTCTCCAAAATCTAGTTGTTTCTAAATGAATTTTAATCGATTCTATTTGAGATGTGTCTTCCATGGAAAACACTAGAGACGTAATTAATAGAATTAGCTCTGACCATATTTATTCTTCTATGGAATCTTTTTTCATGACTTCAAATTTTTACGCTATGATTGTCCATTCCTTATTTGTAAGCATCCAAATAATGTACATAGTGCTATTTCACTGTAAATTCAAGCAATCATTTCAAAATAGATAATACCGTTGTTGAGCCTACTCTCAGCTTATAGTCTCAGGTTTACTACGTATTTTAATATGATTCCTTTTCTAGATAAGCAAAAGTATATATAAATGAATAGCATGGAGAATCCGAAAATCAAGTTTGGCATTAGCGCAGACTCCGGCATGGTCGCCATTTTGGATTTTCAGAACGACTACCATAAAATACATATTTTACACTATTAGTCAGGTTCCTTGTGTATTTTCGTTCAAAGTTTTTGTTGTAGAACTATACATTTTTGGAATCTTTAAAGGATGTGAAATGAATAGTCATGCTAGGGAAAATCTTTCTCACTTCATGATGAAGGTCATAGCTTCCGGACCATCCAGAAGAAGCTGAAATAAATACGGGTATTACTTACACGGAATCGTCCACTTGAACTAATAAAGAAGATCAGCTGCCATAAAAAATTAGATATAGGAAACTGGCCAAAATGTCAGGAAGCAGACGATCACTTCTTTGTTGAGGTTTTCTTTTACAAACAACATAAATGCCCTGTTATTTGAGACACCTCCTGATAGTATAACTGGGAACACTTTCCTGTGTGAAATTCTTGGTGAAAGAAATCCTGTGTTATTCTATTTTGGGGATGGTGTATATGACGTGTGTAGTTCCAAAACGCGATAAGCGCACTTAAGAACCTAATTGTGTTTGATTAAATTTTAAATCAGATTCTTAATTTTCAACTTTCATCTTATTATGACATTAAAGAATATATATATATATATATATATATATATATATATATAAATCGGTTGTAATGGAATGACAATTTTCAAATCCAGGATTCGATTTTTTAATCTAATTTTAACGTCTTTTCTGAATTGCGACTATCCACACACACACACACACACACATATATATATATATTCTTGTGTCATCCACAGACAGCTGTTTAGTTGTATTACAACTCTTGTGTGGCTATAGACTATCTATTATTACATCCAGTACCACGAGGTAGGATTGAAACTTTCGCTTCAGACCCACTGCCCCGTGGGACGAGACGGTCAGTAAGGTCGAATTTAAGCGACATGTTTATTCATGCATATATTCCCCATCACCAGTGTGCTCTATTCCTATATTGGAAGAGCATTGCATAAGCTTATGATGAACGAGTTACCTCTGTTAAAGAGTGCTCAACCCTGACTAAGGGAACGTTAATTATATATATATATATATATATATATATATATATATATATAAAGTAAAACGAAGCCGTAACCCATTATTTGAACACACATTGCTAAAAATAACGGACTTCCTTGATAATGACCGATGATGGTCGAAAGATCTTGAACCACCAACTTCAGAACGTTTTCAAAAAGCCTCAATGACATCATTAAAAGATTTTACACTAACTAGAAAAATTGACAAAAGAATTAATAGGCCTGATTTGTCTACTATTTTTAGCCATATATATATATATATATATATATATATATATATATATTTCTGTTTTTTGGGGCTTTGTCATTCAATCCGTCCCCGGCTCTCTCTCTCTCTCTCTCTCTCTCTCTCTCTCTCTTTGTTATTCTGCTGTCATCTGCCTTCTATTTCCTACCTTTTCTCTCCTTTTATCTCTCTTTGTCTCTCTTCCAATCGCATTCCCCCCTCTCTTTGCCTCCTATTCCTATCGCCCATATTCCCCCTTCTCTCCCCCCTCGATGTTTTGTCCTCCTCCCTTTCTCTTTCTACTTTATTTCTCTTTTCTATTTTACAATTTGCTCACTCCTCTCCCTTCTCTCTCTCTCTCTCTTTCTCTCTGCCTCTCTCTATTGCCATCTCTCTTTTTTTCCTTCCTATTTCTTTCCTTTATCTCTCTTTTCATTTCCCCCCCTCTCTCTCTCACATAAACACACACACACTCACACATTCTTGATGTCCAATTCTCAACTTTGCCCCTAGTTCTAGTGAAAACCAATCCCCCACGGGAACCGCAAAAGCGCCAAAACGTCAATGAGTTTTGTTAGGGTGACAAGGTTACGCCCTTTTGAGAACTTGTCTATAAGGAAAATCTCAATACACATGAATTTATCGCCTTGGCCACACACAGGCACATACAAATATATAAATACGTAAATACGTATACATTGATACATACACACATATATCCACAATTACGCATAAACATATACACACACACATATGTACATATACCCCAGATACACACATGCATATATCCACACTCATACATACACATATGCATACATACACATTGATACACACACGCATATATCCACACTTACACATACACATATTCAAACACACGCACGTACATATACCCTGATACGCACACTCATATATCCACACTCACACATACACATATACATATATACACATAGATAGACATGTGCATATATCCGCACTTACGCATACACATTTATACACACACATATGTTCATATACCCCAGATACACACTCATATACCCGCACTCACACACACACTCATACATACTAACATACATACGGATAGACAAAGACACAAGCTGACCTATATATGCACACGCTTATAATAGCGGAGTTCAGAAAATAAAAATAATAATATCACCAATTGTAAGATATTTGACAAATAAGGCGTGTTTATGCAAGGTGACACCTTAGTTAAGATTTGTGTTTCAAGATAATGTTATAACGACTGATTTATCTCTCTCTCTCTCTCTCTCTCTCTCTCTATATATATATATATATATATATATATATATATATATATAAATATCTATATATATATATACATATATATATATACACATACATAATGTGTCATATATATGTGTATATATCAACATACATAATGTGTCATATATATATATATATATATATATATATATATATCCACATACATAATGTGTCATATATATATATATATATATCCACATACATAATGTGTCATATATATATATATATATCCACATACATAATGTGTCATATATATATATATATATATATATATATCCACATACATAATGTGTTATATATATATATATATATATATATATCCACATACATAATGTGTCATATATATATATATATATCCACATACATAATGTGTTATATATATATATATATATATATACGTATATATCCACATACATAATGTGTTATATATATATATATATATATATATATATATATATATATATATATATATATATATATACGTATATATCCACATACATAATGTGTGTTGCTACGGATGTCATTCGCTTGACAACTGCTCTGGGTGAGCTGCCACTCAAAAGTAGAAGCTCCCTCCAGAAGGGTCCGGAATGATTTTCAAGAATGTGCTCGCTGGGGCGACGGCTTAGAGGAAACGGTTGAGCACGTACAGTCTGCCCTTATCAAGATTTCATTCACAAGTTGCGTACCTGTCAAGTTCCAATGTCAACAATGAGTGAGAATCGTGTGCCTCCCTCGTCGTTCAGAAATTGAAAAAATGAAAAAATTATGTATTCAAGATTGCGTTTCGGGGCGTATAAGTTACTAAAAATGCGTGAGAGTTTTCTCTTCAAGGGTGTAAGCGTGAGAATGTATCAAAATGCATGTATCTCACGCAGAAGACGTTAGAAAGTTTGAAGTCGATGGTTCGATTCGAACCCGATTTTTCTTTCTGAGCCAAGATGTCGTAATACGTGAGCGACAATATGTAATAATTAAAGCGAAATGAATGATACCGCGACTTAAGGCGAAAATTAGATATGATAAAAAGAGCTTGAATCTAGGAGATGGTGACAAAGGGTAGACATACGTTGTAAGCTTGGTGTAAAGAACGTTAGAATTGAATTCTTATTTAAGAACAAATATGGGCAGCCATTGAAACTAGGGTCAGATTTGGCTCGAAGCAACATCTTCGTGGCCTGCAGTCAACATAGACATTTATTTAGAATCTTGAAAAAAAATTCTGAGAAAGTCAATTCTATAATTTACATTGTAATATTACTATTGTTCTGGCTTCACAAATCAATGATATAAAAATTTTATGTTTGTCTGTAATTCTGTAATACATTTTACATTTGTTATTGAATGTGTGGGCTGAATAGTATGAAAAATTTCTTGCGTGTCCCAGAAGATCAAAATGGTTGTCTTTGCTGTTCTACAATATATTCGATATAGGGCGGTGACTCCAGAATCTTCCCTTGGTTAGGCTACAAGACTTGGGGAAAATGATCGCAGGACCCGGACCAAAATCTTATTGAACCATCGTAGCCATCAAAAATGGCAAAGGGATCTATCATTTTTGTTCCATTTGCATATGTTTGCATGTTCGTGTGTATGTGTTCCAGGGCTCCTGGTCATATCGTTTTGTTTACAGATTTGAAAATTGACATCAGTTCTCACTCACCCCCCCAAACCTGCTTTTCTTGGCATATTAGGGGTCTTGCTATGACGGGTGTAGTTTATCAATGACATCTAGATTCTACTTTATTATAGACGTCTTTAGCGGAAAACGCTGGGTATGTCATTGATAGAATTTATTCTGACCATGTTCATTCTTTGATGGAATTGTTTCAACACGGCAACACATTTTGACACTCCGGTTGTACAATTATTGACTGCGATGCGAGTTTTAAAATATTCTTAAATACTTGTTCAAAAAATAAAACATTTTATTCTTCTTGATATGGTCGGACTACGCCAGAATTGAACAAGCGTGGTCATCAAGGTGAAGAGATCTTTCCTTTGTAACAGGTGTATGGGTTTGTTTGAGTGTTCCAGCGCTCCTGGCTATACCGTGTTGTCTATAGACATGAAAATTGGCATCAGTACACCTTAGAAATATTTTCTTATTTTGGTTGGAGCCCATTTTACCTCTTTTTGGTCGCTTTTTGGTCGTATTTTGACAGGTTTATCAATAACATTTAGATTCTGAAGAATCTAGATGTTTCTAAATTTTTTTATACTCTATTTCAGATGTTTTCCAATGGAAATAACATCTAGATTCTCCGAAATCTAGATGTTTTTTTAACTGTATTTTAGCCGTTTTCCTGTTGAAATAACCTCTAGACTTAGTTTTTCTACCTCAACTTTTTCACTTATACCCCACTTCCTCTTTATTTTGTCCCCGTTTCTCCTTTATTGACGAAAGTCCCTGTTTTTTGCCAATAAAAATATATGAGCGGTACAGATAGGTGCAAACAATATATCCCTTAATATCCCCGAAAACAATGACCTTTTTTTCCCAAGATTAGGAGTGAAGGAGAGTCCCATACAAATATCCTAGCTTGTGTTTATTTTCTATCATTTTTAGATTTTTGGTTTATCATTCATTTGTATGTATATTATTGAATTCGTATATCTTATCTTCTGGCGATTGTTTAGGCCCTATACAGCAAATAATGATCAAGGAAAAGAGTGAGCAATGAGTGAATATTTTTGGCACAATGAATAATGCTGTATGCTTGGGTCAGGAAATGATCGAGTGCTTTTGAAACTCTGAAAACTCTAAGGTCCCTTCTAAAAAGGAGTTAATCTGGCGGGCCCATTTTTATCACTTAGTTTTTAGACCACAATCAATGAACTACAATAATAAACACTTTTTGACCTTTAAATATCATATTTATTCTAAAAGGACAACAATAATCCGAATTCTAATATTATGGCCCATGTCTGTGTGCAATAACTATGGGAAGATACACTGCTGCGAACCTCCGAGGATTATCTGTCGGACCCCCACAGGTCCACGAAACCAAGTTTTAAGAAACAATAATCTACCTAAAAGTGGGATAGTCAACATACCAACCTCCTCATACATATATACATATATACATACATTCGACACATACATAAATAAGTCCATTTCTTAAATACATACATACATATATACATACATACATATATACATACATACGACACATACATAAATATGTCCATTTCTTGAATACATTCATACATACAAAGCCAGTCAGCCAGCCAGCCAGACCAATTTGAAAGCTGATGAAACCTATGTTAACAGTATGGACAGGACTTAACGTAAGCTGGAAAAGTACGGAGATCTACCAGAGGGATGTACAGTATATGATTGGGTGACCGATATATTTTACCTTTGTATTTGGTTGAGTCTGTTCATCTGTTTGTACAATTGTTCGTTGTTTGGTTGATTCGTCTGTTCGTCTGTCCACACGATATCTCCGAAAGTCCTCGATGGATCCGAAATAAATTTTTTCAATCAGTAAACAATTGTGTATGAAAGAGGTCGTATAATTTTGTGGTGGGTCCACGATTTTCTTTTATTGAAATATATTTTTCGCTATTTTCCAATTACTTATATGTATGCACTCATGACTGTCCACACGATATCTCTGGAAGCCTCGAATGGATTTCTATGAAATTCTATGGAAGGATGGACAACAGACCATGAAAGAAGTGGTCAAATTTTGGAGTGGATCTATCTGCAATTATCTCCCCTACATCGTAATTTTGTCCAAATCACTTGATATCATCAAATGTCAAAACTGTCTACAAGATAACTCCGGGGGTACTGAATGGATTTCAATTATTTTTTTTATACGATCGGCCATGGGATAGGAAAGGGATGGTGAAATTTAGAGGCGGATCCAGGAATCATTTTTAATTGAGAGATATGCTCCTATTTTTTTTTCTTCCGTTCACATGTATGTTTACGCCCATGAATGTCCACTCAATTTATCCAGAAGTTCTCTCTGAACTTTGATTTCCTGGAAGAGTGGACAATAGGCTACGGAAAAAAAATGATTCAATTTTTGAGCAAATACATGCACAATTACCACCCCTATGTCGTAGTTATGAGTTTAAGCCGCAAAATATCACCAGAATGTTATGCTATCTCAAAAAGTCCACTGAAATTCAATGATATTTGGTTGAAGGCTGAACAATAAACAATGGAAGAAATGATTAAATATTTGTGCGAATCCATGCTCAATTAACCAACCCTCGACAATGATGTTGGCTAACCCGACAAGACTAAAATTATCAAAAATAGCCCTGGTTTGCAATTACTGCTAAGAGACGTTTTCGCAACCATCCACAGGCTTTCTGCAAGAAATCTCGGCCCAGTTTTCCTTACGAAAGACCTTAAAATCTCTTATGTCTGGGGTCGTTTTGATGAATTCGATCTTCCAAGCATCACTTTGAAGGTTCCATTGGTTTCAAATCAGGCCACTGAGGAACCTCTATAATTTCAAAGAATAAACCAGATTTGCCAGTTATGTAAGACGTATGTTTGGATCGTTATCTTGTTAGAAGATCCAACCTACTTCAAGCTCCAATCGATGCATCGAAGAGAACAAATCAGCTTCCAAAATACTCAGATAGATCGTTCCATGGTTCATGGTTCCTTCAATCACGTGAAATGACACTGTGCCATTGAGAGAGAAACGATCCCAAAACATGATATTTCCACGTCCGTGCTTTACTGGACCACAAACATATCTATCTTTTCTCCACGCCTGACGAACTGGGTTTTTATTTTTAAAAATTCCATTTTTGATTCAGCTGACCAGAGATTATTCTATCAAAAATAGATTGGCTTCTCTAAGTGGTCACGATGCCTTTTTTTCAACAAGAGTGTTTGCCGTGAAGTACGGGATTTCTGCCTTGTTAATTACTAATAGTTTTTTTAGTAACCGATCTACCTACTGCTCTCAAATCATCTTGGATCTATTTTCGAGTTACCATTGGATTCGCTTTGACTCTTCTTAACATTTTTCGAGTTGTTCGTGGGGAAATATCCCATGGAGCGCCAGTTTGAGGGAGGTTTATGTTGGTGCCAAACTTTTACCACTTCGGAATAATCGATCAAATGGTACTGATATCTTGGCAATGGCCCTCAAGCTCAAACCTTCATTATGCTACTTAATTACGACGTGTATTTTTTATGGTAGAAAACTTCTTTACTTCACCCATGACTGCTTCGTTGCAAGGAGGTTAAAATAGGGAATGCCGACTATGATAAAATTGTATCTTATTTAAGGATTACTTGAATATCCCAAATGTTTCTATGCAGGCACAGAAAGGTCCAGACCTGCATTCCTTCTTAAATAACTCTTCCATGTAGAATATTCAAAAGTCTTCGAATACTTTTTTCTATTCTTATTTTTGTTTATATTCTATTTAGCATGATATGTTTGGAAATATGATTTCTTTTTTAAATAATAATTGTTACTTTTATATCAACATACATCAGCTGTATAAATCTAGAGTAAATCATTATCAAAAGTATATTAAATTGATATTTTGTAAATGTCCAAATACTTATGCGAATTTCAAACAGTAGTAACAGAAATTAATAGAAAATCATCTAATTATGTACATCTTAAGTAATTGAAAATTATCTGATTATGCACACGTGTGTTTGTGTGTGTATAAAGAGTTGGAAAGCCCCCACTTGCTTGAACAGTGTACCTATATAGATTACATCAATATATATATATATAATTTGCAACAATATATATATATATATGTGTGGGGGGGGTCCAAATGACTGTTTTAAGAACAAATTCTCATTTTTGTTTATCCTCGGTCTATATCTGCTCTTTTTGTTTCTTTCAACGTGACAATTATATTATTAAGAAATGGATATATGATCCAACAGAATGATTACAAAATGCGTTGTATTATATTGAAACTATATTTGAAATGATATTTCATTATTGCTCAGTGAATGTATCGTTTGGCCTTGACAATGCAACTGGAATAAACAATTGAAAAAATGAGGCTGCTGCAGGAATCAAACCTGCGATCAATAGGGTAGCCGCTCCAACGTTGCATTACTCTTACCTCTAACCTAATAATTTATGTTGGCTTGGCTAAATGATACATTCACCGTATAATAACGGGAGATGTAATGGAAGCCAACTCAATACATCTCTTCTGCAGGTTTTTATATTCATTTTTTATAATGCTGTTATGGCATAAGTCGAAATGGTGACCTAATGCCTTTGTGGTGCGTTGGAATGATCGTCTATTTTGAGAGCTCTTCCGTGTTCATATATTCGTTTGTTTAATGGTCTAGAAGTTTCACCGATGTAGAGTTTAGGGGAATTCTGTCACAAATTGCAAGAATGCATGCCCTTGAATGGTTTTCTTTATGTGTTTCCTTAAGGAAGTCCTTGATTGTCTTGGATGTGCTTGTGGTAATGTGTATACCAGGGTCTTTCATGTTGTTGGCGATTGCAATGGATTTTTAATTAGTGGTTAACGAGATATGTCTTTTCCATGGTGTTGTTGTGTTATTTTGTTGTTTTTTTATGTTGAAATATTCTTGTTCAGTATTTTTTTTCAAAGATTTTACAATTACATTAGCACATTGTGCAAGTACGCATTTTTCTTACAGGTCCTGTTTTCTTCATTATTGACATATACATACAATGTCCTCAACTATTATTACTATAGTTGAAAAAAAGTAATCGAGAAAAACGAATTGAACCACTAATTTCTCGATTACAATATAAACACACTAACTAACTGTGCGAGGGGAAATTATGTACCTAAAAAAACTATTTTTGAATATAAATTTTTGGTACCTGACTTTTGAAATCTTTCTCATTTCCAACGCTAAAATCTTATGTTTACAAATTCGAAAATGTAGTATTTTAAAACATTTGCAAGGTCAACTTGATCGTTTATGGAAAGTTTGGTGTAATTCACTTCTACTTTTTAGGTTTGCGTTGCATCATATCAGATTTGAAGTAAAATTCCCAGCATTTGTATCTAGCGTCAACAGAACTATTTCCGTTAGTCGGAGTAATTAAAAAAAAGTTATTCACGATAAAGATTTCTTCAAGATTACGTACATTTTATTAAATTTGGTTGAGCTCTAGAAAAGTCATTACAAAATTGAAGTTACCGATTTGTGTCGGAACTGAACTTACTTATATTACGGGCTGAGCGCTAACCGCGCTTGTCTGATTATCTAATTATGTTGGCTAATAGCCTTGAGGATATATGAAAAAACGTTGACAGTGAGAAGAAATGTCACTTGAAGACCAACCATAATCTGGTAGACTTCCGACGGGCTGAAATGACAAAAATTTTGAAAAGCTTCGCCGCTCTGTCAATGAAGAGTGTCACAGGACCATTGATGAGATGTCTGTGGTAACTGGTCTGTCTTGGGGGTTCGTTCGCAAAAGATTTGAAAACAAAACGCATTTGCGCTCAAGTTTCTGCCTCGTTGGCTCACAGAAGATCCACCCAATTATCCCGACCTCGTTCCAAATGACTTTGTTTTGTTTTCGTATGAAACAGAACCTGAGATGTAAACGTTTTGCTGACATCGCTGATGTTATTCTGGTTTTTATACATACGTCGTGTATTTGCATATATACATGTGAATATATATCTTGTACGCATATGTGAATAGGCACTGGCAATCTGCCCTGCTTTAATGTACATAAATATCACGTACATATACAATACCCACCTCTCTGTATCTGATCTCATCACTTTATTATATTCATAAGTCAAAAATATTTGATATATGATATTTTTATATGAATTCAAATTGAAACCAGATTTTTCAAAGGGCGGTTTTATCTCATAGACTAAACCAACCGATTTTTCTTTTTTTTTCTTTTAATGTCATTTCTTAATATCTTATTTAATACTTTAAACCTGGTACCAGGATTATACACTTTTGGATTATCTCCCGGAGGACCAAATGTGTCGTTTCTTAAGGAGAATTCTTTATAAAGATATTTGATATGTTTCTGTTGAATGTGAAAATGATCTAGAAATATTTAGGCCAAGAATATTTCTAAACGTTTTGCCAAATTTAAACGCGGTTCATCTCACTGCTTTCTCGGTTGGAGATACAAACGCAAATGGACATTAACAATAAGCCAAGGCTAATGTAAACAATGATTGTCAAAACACGTTCATGTTATCCATGTGCAGTAATACCCTGAAAGTGCGGTTTTGATAAGAGCAGTTTTAATGTTTTACGGTTAAGGTATTACTGTACGGATGAATGTAATAAAGTATAAACTGAAAATCAACAAAAAAACACATTGAAATATTATAAGAGCTCGAAGAGTGCAGTTCTGAACAACACGGAAAATTTTCGAATTAATCAACCAGACTAATTCGATAATGCCTGATTATTGAGAAATCTCAACGCGACGGAGCTTATTGTATTCATGTACAGATTTTTTTTAACTGAACAAGGATGGTGGGTAAGTAGGGCCTGACCTGACACTTGCCTCTCTCACATAGGGGTAGAAATTTTGCTGTTAAAAGTACTTCCGTCCCACCATTTGAAACTATGGACTCTTCAACTGAAAGAAATCGAATCACCGTAGCTCCACAAATTGCTGACCAACCAGCTTAATGAGCTTCTGATTCTCTTCGAGAGACCATGTGTCTCCAGGTGTTCCTGGTCACATTTTGGGGACACCAATCTTGAAAATTTACATGATGACACCGCTAAGCACAATAAAAAAAAGTCTTGCAAAAAAGTGCTTTTCCTATGGTCATTTTGGACCTTTTTTTTTTTTTAATAATTTTAGTACAAGATCTATTTTTTAAAAGATAATCTAAAAAACGTTTTAGATAATTTCAGATAATGTAATTGAAAATCGATATTTTTTTATATTTTTTCTGAGGACAACTTTTGGTACATGTGCAAGCTAACGGTGATTTATGTGCAGTACGGATATATTTGCTATTTTCTTTTCTTCCATTGGAAAATAGTTTCATAGGAATTCAAATATATCCAGGAATTTTTAGAATTCGGTAGAAGCAAATGATGAATAATTACAAAGAAAAAATCACTGTTAATCGTGAAGTTTTCGCTCTCAGTTTGGTACCAAAAATGGTAGTAAATGCATCTCTAGTGAGTACCCAGAACAAGTACTAAGATTGATGAACCTCTTCCCGAGGCTAAGCCGTTATGACGAAATCCCAATTGATAAATCCGTTCCCGTAAGATCAACGTCGAGTCACCACCTAGACGCTTTCCGGTTTGTCCGTCGGTCAGTCGTTCTGTTTCAATTACGTTAATCAACAGAAAGAGGAAGGAAGGAAGAGGTGTGATTTCATGAAAAGGTATGACATCATTAACAAAACGTCTACACTATAATTTTTACCAGCTGTTATGATGCTATCATAGAATGTAAACGGTCTGCATTTTAAAATTTATTCATTATTTATTTAGGTATTTATATACCTAAAAAAGTCAAAATTGGCAAAAAAATCGCTAGTTACGATTTTTATTGAAAATAATACTCGCTTAATATTTCTACATCGCAATATTTTACAAGTAAGTGAATTCAAACAAAAACTAATTGTTCTTATTAATCTTTTTCCTCCTCCTACTGCAACCGCTTAATACAGACGCATCGTTGAACCCATGGTTCTTGGTTTTCTTTTATCTGCTTGTTAATTCCTGTGGAAAAAAATACAGATATTTCTGGATTGAAATGGGTTTTATTATAAAAAAAATCCTGAATTTATATACGGGGATAGTGCATATTTTGAAATGGTGGGTTGAAAGTATTTTCCAACAAAATTTCACCCTTTCTCCCAGGGGAAGAATCCGGTGTTACCACCAGTGAACCAAGAAAATCACATGATTTATCATTAGAGTAAATCACCAATCTAAGTTTATCATAGAAATCAAATATGAGAGCTAGAATTACAGCCTTGCATCAAACATTTTCGGGGCATCCTGTTGTGGTTTAATTGTTAACAAGCTAGTCTCACAGATTGTTATTACTGTGTATTAAGTGACGAGACTGATTCACGCCTATCCCAAGGGTGAAGCGAATATAACCAACCCCAACCGGAGTAAGGACACAAGTCGGCGATTGCCATTAGTGATTGACTACACCAATCACAACTCCAAAACCAACCGGAGCTTAGTAAATAATAACAAGCATTTTCTCTATGAGCAATATTCAACTTCATGAGACAGCACAGTAAATTAGAGGAAAAATTAGAGTCCGAGATATCATAGAATTCATCTGAAAACACAAATGGCAATGGACCGGTCATGTCACAGGAATGTTATCACGACTCACAGCGTGGGTCCCCAGAGACCATATGCGAAAATGTGACCGACAGGAAATGAGATGGTGTGACAAACTAGACAAGTTTAGGAAGTACTAACTCTACGACGCCCATGATAGAGTGGTCTGGCGATTCTTGAGGAAGGTCTGTGTCCAAAGACAGACGCTGCTGCTGATGATGATGATGATGATGATGATGATGATGATGATGATGGGCTTCCATTTCTTTTTTTCAGGGAAGGGCAAAAAGATAGATTCTGAGGGTGGAGGGCAAAAAAGATATCTTTCTTTCTTTCTTCCTTTGTGCCTTTCTTTCTTAATTTCTTTCTTTCTTTCATTCTTTTCCACCAACTCTTCCTTTTTTCATTCTGTCTTTATTTCTTCCTCACTTTTTTCTTTTCAAATTTCTTTCTTTTCTTCTTTTCTTTTCTTGACTCCTTTCCTCCACTCTTTCTTTCTTCCTTTTTTCTTTTCCTTCTTTTAGTTTTCAATTTTTGCCTCCTTTTCAAGTCTTTCCCCTTTTCTTTCTCTCTTTCTTTCTCGACCTGCAAGTCTTTCTTTCTTTCTTTCTTTCTCTTTCTTTTTTCCCTTTTTTTCTCTTTCTCTCCCTTACTCCATCATCCTGCAAGTCTTCCTTTCTTTTTATTTTTGTCTATTTCTTTTTTCTTTCTCTCTTTCAATTTCTCTCTACTTCTTTCTTTTTTCTATGAATATTTCCTTCCTTCCTTCTTTCTTTCCTCCTTTTTCTTTCTTCCTTTTTTCTTTTTTTCCCTTCTTTTTTCCTTCCTTTGTCTTCTTCTTTCCATGTAGGCTACTGCCCATCCTCACTCGTCTTCAACTACCCTAGATGCAAATTTCTTTTTCGCTTTTGATCGGAAATACCAGAATTTTACTCGTGAAATCTACGTCAAAAATGACCCTCCCCCACTTCAATTACAAACACATTAAATATACAAATAAAACACCTATAAAAAAAAAAAGAAGAAAAAAGAGGTCTGGTTGGTCACTCCGTAGAAACTGTCACGAGACCAATGTCTTTTGGCAGCATTATCAATTAGGAAATTTTGAAAAGGGATGATCAAAGAATTTGTTACTTCAATCGCTATTTGTTATGACATTGATCGTTAAGAAGTCTGGAAAAAAATACCAGCCAAAATTCTGTCGGACCCAGTCAAATGATCAATTTTCATTGTAGATAGCCCCTGCCCCTAACTAAAAACCCATTAAGGGGATCATCATCATCATAAGTCTTTTAACGTCCGTCGTTGGACATAAGCCTTCTCCAGGATCCACCACAAATTTACTATTACGGGCGTCGCAGAGCCAGTATTTTCTGAATTCGTCTAGTTCATCTCATTTGACTACTCTTTCACCATCAGTCTTTTAACTTCTGTCGTTGGACATGGACCTTCCCCGGGATTCGCCACACTTATCATGAGCGTCGCGGAGCCAGTACTTTCTAAATTGTCAAGTTCGTCTTTCTATCTTGTATTCTGTCAGCCTTGGTTTCGCATGCGATCTCTGGGTATCCATGTTGTGAGTCGTGATGTCTATTGGTTGTCTTTCATTCTTGCAATATGGCCTGCCCATTGCCATTTGAGTTTTCTAATAGATTTTTTGATGTCTCAGAGACTTTCACCTAACCCATCGAGAAAACGAAATCAAAAACATCAAATGGGACATCATAGGTATTGGCGAAATGAGAAAACCAGGTGAAGAACTAATAGAAAATCTTCTCTACAATTACGAAAAATTTACATTAAGAGTATACTTTTCAACAACAACAACAAAAAAACGTTTTTTTTTTGTAGACATGAGGAGTATATGTTTACAGCCCTGTAGCTCCGTTGGTACGGTCTGTAGGCATGACATACACATAGCCAACCAGCCAGATAACGAAACCAACTTGAAAACTGAAGAAACCTTTATTGACACTTTTGGCTAATGGTGGGGGAGGAAAAGACATTCTACTTAAATGTCGGTGAAATGTGGGGGTGAGCTTTGTTACCAATTGTCTTCGTTGAGCGAACACAAAAACTTAGCCTTTAGGTCGGAAGTAAATTGTTTTAAAACCGCAAGTAAGTGTTCATGTCCTGAAAGGGTTAGTCACTACTCTATGTGGGTGTCTCCATGACTGCACATATGCATGTGTGTGTGTGCGTGTGCGTACATTTATACGCATGTGGGCGTTTGCTGCCACTTTCCGGGGAGGGAGGGATATATTCCCAGGGACTGTACTGGGAAAGAAGATATATTAGGTATATATATTTTAGCTGTGACCCTATTTATATATATTTGTATATGTATTTAAGATGTGGACGTATTTCGTTCAACAGAATGGATTATGAATAACGTTATATCATCAAAAAACTTATCTGAAACTGTTACTCGGTTAATGTATCACTCGCACTAGGCAACGTGAACAGTGCAAACAAAATTCAAAATGTCCATCTCTTAAATATACATTGTCGCGTTGCAAGAGGCGAAAAAAGACCAAGAATAAACGAGATGAGAATTTGGGTTGAAAGCAGTTATCAGTGTCACTGTTTAGCGCAATGAAAAGAGACTCGCTACATTGAAGCCCTGACATATCGGTCGTAGGTTCGATTCTTGCAGCACCCCCAATTTCTTTAATTATTTATTCTATTTACTTTGTCTAAATTGAATGGTGTATTAACCGTGTAACGACGGGAAATCATCCCAGATAAGATTTTATATAATGTATCGCAATTTGATATATATATATATATATATATATATATATATATATATATATATATATATATATATATATATATATTCAAAAATAGGCTATATGTATATGCATAATATGTAGTCATTAATTACATACATTTAGGAATGTCTTGATGTTGGTAGAACATTACGCAAGACGTGAAGAATTAATTAAGTGACCGATTAATGAAAGCAACAATCACACAGTGTACATCCTCACTCATTAGAGTGCTGCTGACTGAGAAACCCCACGGAATATTCATGCATGCACAATCAGGTCCCGTCTGATTGGTTGCCAAGTTACAACAAAGCTGAGTAACTGATTCTCAAGTTATTCAAAATGGCTGCATACTATGCTTATTTATAAAACTTGTTTATCGGAGTTACTTTTATGTTATTTTTCAACTGTTTAGATGACAGGATTTCATCTGAAATAAACATGACTCTATTCGTTTTGAAATATTCGAAAAACTTGAGAAGCTGGATACTGAAACATTGTTTAATCTCCGCCAGCAAAAGGCTTTCTGTTTGTCCACACAATATATCTAAAAGTTCATCATGAATTTTAATGAAACTTGGTGAAAAGTTGGGCTATGTGCTTGGATAGAATTGATCAAAATTTAGAGTGGACACATGAATTTTATTTCTTAGTGGAGGGATATTTCTCATTTTATTCATGTATTCACTCCTGACTGCCAACACAATATCCCCAAAAGTTCTTCATCATTTCAAAGCCATTTTGTGAAAGGATGGACCATAGGCTAAAAATGAATTGATCAAAAATAAGGGCGGATCCAGGAATTCTATTTTTTTTTATTGTATGCTATTTATTATTCCTTTTTCGTATAATCATATCTTCAGTCATGTCTGCACACGCTATATATCTAAAAGTTCTCGATGAATTTCATTAACATTTTGTGGAATTATGGACCTTAGGCTAAGATATAATTGATCCAATTCTGGATCTGATCCAGCTGTTCCTTTCCTTTTTGAAGGTATCTGCAAATATGGTCGAAAATATTGAGAATCGAAACATGGTTATACCCACTCCATCGTAGCTGTACATGAAGTGATTTTCATTCAGTATTTAGTTTGTGTATGGCGTAGACTGAAGTGTTCCCCTCTACGTGTCTTCTAGTTGGAATTTTGGTGATATTTTCCTGTTTATTTCCCAAAGAACTGAAGGTCCATATCTTTCATACCCCAACGATCAGTCTTGTACTGATAAGATGCTTGACACTCACTTGATATATTTATCAACCGGCGCCTGTTGAAAAACTCAAGGAATCTGAATCGGGAACTCAAAGACTCAGATGTAAATAAAACTGAATGTTCATGTAAAGAAAGTGGTGGCCTGATTCTGGTGACATTAATATTAGCAGTGACTGATGCTGTGTTGCCAATTTAGCGCTTTTCGCGCTAGATTTTGCACGTTTCTAGTTTGGCAGCGCTAAAATTGAACATTTGACGCAATTTTTTAGCCAATCTTTAGCGCTAATACAAAAAAAACTTTTTCATTTAAAGCTTTTTTCTAGCTATTTCAGGCCATAAAAAACGACTGGCACTGTTTCTTGGCGCATGTTTTGCAATTTTTACACTTTTTCGAGGTCGATTTAGCGCGAAATTTCATGAGTTGACAACACTGGACAAGTTGATTTTTATCGGCAACTGTCAATTAAAACTGTAATAACGGCTGGATTAAGTGGGTTGCCGAGTGGGCCGAAGCAAAGGCCCCTAATCATTAACCCCCCAAAATTAGATAACAGAAAATAATTGCCATGAGAAAAGTTCGTGAACGAACGTCATGAAGATAATAAGTATTTGGATAAAATTCAATATAATTGCATCACGATAGGGCCACAAATGGCTCGCCCGAGCAACCAGCCAAATTGGATTCAGATTCTTCTCTCTTCGAGTGTCCAATTGCATGCGTGTATATGTGTGTGTGTGTATGTGTGTATATATATATATATGTGTGTGTGTGTGTGTGTGTGTGTGTGTGTGTGTGTGTGTGTGTCGCCCCTGGTTACATTCTTTGGGCTACGACCTTAAAATGATTTTTGTTTTTGTTCCTTCTTAAAGGTGCTTTTTTGTGTCTCTGTGGCCATTTTAGTTTTTTTTTGGGGGGGGGCTGGGGTCAGATAAATGTTTTATTTAAAATATTTGAAGCATCCCCAAGGGACCCAATTCAACCTTAATCCGACCCTACCACTCACCCAAACTGTCCACATAGGTTTCTTGATCCGGCTGATTGGCTATACGGTATTAGGCGTACAGGCTGTACTGATGGAGCCGAAGGGCTGACAATTTAAGCACTTGATCCTTATTATGTCCACAAAAACGTTTTTGTTTCTGATTCAAGGAGGAGAGGTCGTTCAGTCTGCTAAGTTTATACTAAATTGATCCCTCACTTTGTGTCAGTTTTTTTTTTTAATCCGGAATTTTTTAATGATCGCTGCCCGATATAAGGCGAGAAAAGTAACTATATTCATAATTATTATAACTATGAATTGTTTTTTTTAAATTGTTTCTCCTTGTTTATTTCTTTTTATTTCACACCTGTAATTCTAGTCGTGACCACCGTTGCTGAGTTATACCAAGAGTTTTTAATAGAACCATATGAAATGGGCACTTTTCCTCCCTTGATAAATTCCAGACGGCTAGTGTGTGACAAGAAACAAAAATCAAATGTTTATTAATTCAAAATGGAAAAAAAACAAGAGAATGATGGTTAAATTATGTTTTGATGAGAACTTTCCTTCCCTTGATAAATCCATGATGGCATATCTTCTGATGGGCACTTTTCCAGGACCCCTGCAGCAGTGCTGTGCTTTACAGTTTCACACCAATTGCCTTGTTGTCATTGCAAAATGCTTGGTGACAGTAAGTTTTCTCAAGTCTCCAGCGTTTCTCTCATCGTCCTCACTTATCACAACAGTGCTGTTGTTTGCACAACTTTCCTCAGCTTCACTTTACACATGCCCTTTTTCATCCTCACTGTTAGGTCATCGCTGACGACTGGAGGTTGTAAGTCTGACATTTTTAGTACTTTCCTCAGTATTCGTGCAGACCTCAGAAGTGATGTGGTCTGTCTAATCTAAATCCTTCCTTTCATCCCCAGCTCCTCCAATCTTGTATTATTATTATTAGTAGTAGTTGTAGTAGTAGTAGAAGTAGTAGTAGTAATAACAATGGTGATGGTGTTCTTGTTGTTTGCGCGGATACTGAGGAAAGTGCTAGAAATATAAAGACTGCAACACTAATAGTTAACAGTGACCTAACAGAGGAAGGGAAATGAAAGCAGAAACGTAAACCACAGCACTGTCATGATAGACGAAAGAGAGAAGAGATGTTGGCTGAAGACCTGAGGAGACTTATTGTCACTCAATGACCACTGGGCAACCGGTGTGAAACTGTAAACCGCAATATTACTGTGGCCTATGAGAACTAAGAGAGAAGGGCTGGACACTTGAAGAGACTTGCTGTCACTCAAACTCCAGTGGTAACCACCAGGCAACTGGTGTGAGATTGCAAATAATAATAATAATAATAATAATATGGTGTGAGATTCCAAATAATAATAATAATAATAATAATAATAATAATAATAATAATAATGTGCGGTGAAAGAGATGAGACAGTAAACCACATAACTAGTGAATGTAGTCAACTCGCCCAGAAGGAGTATAAGCATAGACACGATAGAGTAGCAACGATGATACACTGGGAACTAAGTAAACAAATGGGATTCAACCATGTGGAAAAGTGGTATCAGCACAAGCCAGAGGCAGTTTTGGAGAATGACAACCACAAACTACTCTGGGACTTTGACATCCAAACTGACCACCTCATCCAGGCAAGAAGACCGGACTTAGTAATAGTAGACAAAAAAAGGAAGGCCTGCCAAATAGTAGACGTTGCTGTGCCTGCAGACCATAGAGTAAAGAAGGAGGGTGAAAAAAGGGAAAAATACCAGGACCTAGCAAGAGAGTTGAGGAAGATGTGGAACATGAAAACCAGGGTAGTACCGGTCATAGTGGGAGCACTAGGAACTGTCCCCAAAACGCTGAGGGAGAGACTGGAGGAGATCAGGATTAGGGGAAGGATAGAGACCGTACAGACCACAGCACTACTGGGAACTGCACGGATACTGAGGAAGGTGCTGGAGATATAAGTACTGCAACGAATTGTAGCTCTGTCATGATATGCGAAAGAGAGAGGAGACGTTAGCTGAAAACCTGAGGAGACTTATTGTCACTCAGCCTTCAGCGATAACCACTTGGCAACCGGTGTGAAACTGTAAATCGCAGAATTACTGCGACCTATGAGTACTAGGAGAGGAGGGGTGGAGACTTGAGGAGACTTGCTGTCACTCAAAATCCAGCGGTTACCACCAGGCAACTGGTGTGAGATTCCAAAATGATATTAATAATAATAATAATAATAATAATGAATAGGAAGTGAAAGTCTGTTAGGTTACGATAATGTAAGACCAGGCATTAATTATCATAACTAGTATGGTGATAGATTATTTACGTACAGATAAATTATATGGCAAAAGACATATATATATATATATATATATATATATATATATATATATATATATATATATATATATATATATATATATATATATACATTGTGATATAGATGTCTCTATTGCAAACAAAAACGCATTCAAGGGACGAGGTTTATTTTTCGGTCGTTTTTTCACGACTTCTTCATGTTTTCTTTTTTTGTTTTTGTTTTTTAATATCTTTAAAGCAACGAGGCAAAAGAATAAGGTAAAAAAAAAACGAATTTCTTTTTTTCATGTGAGGAATAACATCAGTTTCATTCCTGAAAGATCAAAGATGCCTATATTTTTAATATGGCGAACTAAGACATCAGCAGCAGCAGCAACAGCAGCAGTAAGATGAGTTGTAGTAATGTTGATGCGAACACACAGATACAACGTTTGCTACACCCCTTCCACTTTGTCTCTCTCTCTCTCTCTCTTTCTCTCTCTGTTTGTTTAGGGTGATAAATAAACAAAAACAACTACAACAAACAAGCAAATAAAAAACTGACATTTTCTTTAATATTTTTTTCTTCCGGTGTCTCGTAGCATTCAATGCACTCCGAGTTTCAGCTTGAAACTTAGGGCAGGCAACAATGTTATGACTTAGTACACAGTGACATTTTTTTTCTCACATATATTCAAAGGGGGAAATAATACAAGAGGCTACACGAGAAACAGTATATAGTCGTAAAAAAGAAATAAGCTATTTACATGGACAGCTCTTTGTAAAGGATATGGGCGGTGTTTGTGAGTTCAATTTTCTGTATCTCATAGATGCTTGGGTTTCCTGGTATTCCACCGAGATATTTGTCGATACCCACCTTTTTTAATTTTTTCCCCTTTCACGCCAGTTAGCTGGTAGTTGTCGATGAAATCTGTGACAGTAAGTCTCTTCAGGTCTCTAGCCCTCGTCTCATTGTCCTCACATATCACTACAGCGCTGTGGTTTGTACTGTCTTGATCATGCCTCTTTCAACCCAGCTGTTACTTGGAGGTCGTAGGTGTCATGTTTCCTGTACTCTCCTCAGTATTCGAGCAGACCCTGCTAATGCTGTGGTATGTATAGTCTCAATCCTTCAACTTATGTTCATCTCCTCCAATGTCGTTTTCGGTGTCTTTGGCACCATCATGGGTACTACCCTGAACATCATGTTCCACGCCAGTTCCCTTGACAAGTCCTAGTATTTTCCCGGCTTTTCACTCTTTTTCGTATCCATTGTATGATCTGCAGGCACAACCATGTCTATTATTTGGTAGGTTCTCTGTCTTTTTGCTACGACTACCAGGCCTGGACTCCTCACTTGGATGGAGTGGTTTGTTTGAATATCAAAGTTCCTGAGTAATTTGAGTCTTCTATTCACCAGGACTGTCTCTGGTTTGCGCAGATACGATTTGAATGCAAGGTCAAATCCCAAGCGTTTGATCAATTCCCAGTGTATAACCGTTGCAACCCTGTCATGTCTGTTCTTTTGCTCCTTGTGTGATAGTTTACTACATTCACTGGTTATGTGGTTTATAGTCACATTCCTTTCTCCCCTAAAGTCGGTATGTGCTGTCTGTTCGGGTTCCGTCGACATTCACCTTGACATTATTTGTCCCGATACATTTGTATCTGTCTGCCATGATGAGTGATTTCGTTTCTCTTTTCAGGTTTCCTTTGCGTAGCCATGTCCACGATTGCTTGTCTGCGATATTTTGCATCCGTCTTTTGAATAGCATGTGTAGTTTTTTCTGTTCTCATTTTTCTTTCCCTGTTGCCTGCTTTGATACTCCTTCGTTTGCTACTTTTCTTTTTTGTTGGACTACTTGGAGTGTTTTGTATAACGTCTTCTAGCTTGCACATACTTTTCTCATTTTTGTTTTTGCCCTTGGGACACAGTCTTCTATGCTGACAAGTCCATTACCGCTTTCTTCCCACTTCATATACAATATATCTGTGTCATCTCTTGGGTGTGGAGCCTTATGCATTGTCATAAGTTTCCTCAGAGCCATTCCATCGAGTTCTCTCTTTGTCCATCCCATGAACCCGTGTATCATACTACATATACTGTAAATGTGTTTATTCTCTCTCTCAAATTTCAGCAATTTATCCTAGTATTATACATATATATATATATATATATATATATATATATATATATATATATATATATATATATATATATATATTGTCTCCCTAAGGTATTCCTTTTTTT
Source organism: Thysanoteuthis rhombus (assembly GCA_963457665.1). Classification (NCBI taxonomy): domain Eukaryota; kingdom Metazoa; phylum Mollusca; class Cephalopoda; order Oegopsida; family Thysanoteuthidae; genus Thysanoteuthis; species Thysanoteuthis major. Next base: position 36,629,328 of record OY735240.1, read on the forward strand.
TATTTTCTATTTCTTTCCTTCCCGTTATATCACGATTCTTTTTTTGTCCAGCAAGTTGATTCCTTTGTGCATTACTATTCGTGTGCATTGTTCTAGTCCGAACTCATCCCAATATCATTGCTGTATGCTTCCGCTAGGTAGAACAACAATTCGATCTCTGTGCAAATAGTTTCATGTCTTCCATGTACATAAAATGATTGACTTTTCATTTGATTTGGAACGTTGGTATCTTGTGCTATTTTTCAATTATCCGTATCATGGCTAGTACAATTAGTATTGTGGACAGGGAGTCATTTTTTATTCTTACCTCAGCTAAGTTTTTTCCTGAAACTGTCAAGTTCACTTTCCAATTTTTCTTATAGTTGGCTATGAATCTGCTCTTCTTTCAATGAGAATGCATATTCTTTTTGCTACATGTACAGACAGGATCTCCTACATTAGAGGTAGGCACGTGATTGGCCTATAGTTGCTTGCCTTTGGTCATTCATTCATTCTGGGATCTCACCTTTTTCTAGGCAAATTTGGTTTTGTTGAATATCTGTCATGTAAAATGGTGAATTTCTTTAACCAATATACGTGGATCATATCAGGTTCTGGTTATTTCCAGTAGCTATTTCTACGGGAAATGTATTTTCAATATGATTTCATTCAGTACAATTAGATCTCCCTCATTTATGTCTTTGAATTTTTTTAAATTCTATCTAACCATTCTGAAGATTTGCTGGGTTTTTTTTAGTGTCTCAATATGCCGTCGTAGAAGTTCTTTGTCTCTGTGACATCTAGTTTTATATCTTGTCTACTTTCTCCATTAAAGGTTTTGTGAAGTTTTCTTACATTGTTTTGGAATCTGTGGTCCTACGTGTATGGGGAAGTCCTGTGTCAGTATCTCTTCAGTCTTGCTTCTTTGACTAGCCCTCTCTGGCGTATCCCTTCCACTGCAGCGGGTATCCTGTTTTGTCATCTTACATTTGTCCAATTGTCATTCACATGTTCTCTTCCTGTGCATTGTGTTTTTCAGTAATTCCTTTATCTCTATGTAATTTGGAGATCTGATTTTTTTTCTAATTTCTTGACCCAGGCAGGGTTTTTGCTTTCATTTTTTCGGGGGTCTGTTCTTGTTTCAAAATCTCTGTCACCATTTTTGCACCAGCATATATGAAATTGTTGAGCTCCGTCCCGTTGTTAGTTTCAGTATACTGTAGAAGACAATCAGCATGCTCAATTGTGTTTTAAAAAAAGCAACCAGCGAAAAACCCCATCTTCTTCTTTTATTATTATTATTATTATTATTATTATTATTGTTGTTGTTGTTGTTGTTGTTGTTCATATTGTTGTTGGTGGTGGTGTTGATGTTATTATTGTTATTGTTGTTCTTGTATTATTATCGCTGAAGTTATCATCATTGTTATTGTTGTTGGTGCTATTATCATTATTGTTATTACCATCATTATTGCTTTTGTTATAGCTGTTGCAATTATTATTATTATTATTATTATTATTATTATTATTATTATTATTATTATTATTATTATTATTATTGGTGTTGTTGTTGTTGGGCACTTGCAAAAATTCCAGCATTCTTTCAACGTAGTGCCTCTCAAATTTTTCTCCCCGGGGACCACTTAATAATCTAAAAAAATATTTATGGACCCCCAAAGAGTTTTTACGCTGATTATCTAATTAGGGTAAAACTAAGCCAGGGACTACCCTAACAAAATACGGTAAACCATGCCTGCATGAACGTACGGCGATGTTTAACTAACGTACAGAGGCTCCAGTAGTTTTACAAAGACCCCTGAAAGTATGATTTGACTCAATCAAAAAATATAATTGAAAAAGGTATTATTTTGACCTCCACCCACCACCAAAGTCCTGGTGGCCCAATCGATTAGCGCAAACCTTGGCTACAGGGGTTGCTCACTATCGTAATTAGTTCAAGCAAAATTTAGTTCCTAAAACTGCCTTTACTAATTCACATTATATATATATATATATATATATATATATATATAGAGAGAGAGAGAGAGAGAGAGAGAGAGCGAGAGAGAGAGAGAGATTAGATAAAGACATACATTATAGTACAAAGAATGAAATAAGCCCCTGTGTGTTCGTAATAAATCTTTGTAGATGAGTAAAACTTGTCAATTTGGCTCGGTCGGCAAAAGAGCTTGCCTACTGATCTCTTATTCGTGATTCTGAATCACGTTAAGAAAATATCAAGTTTATAAAAGTTTTTATTCATTAGAATGAAATAAGTCCTTGCTAATTCGTAACATTAATATTTGTAGGTGTGTAAGAGAGAGACGCCTACCAATCATTTAGTCATGATTTCAAATCTCATTCATCATTATCATTATCATCATCAGCCTTTCAACATCTGTTGTTGGACATAGACTTTCCCCAGGATTCGCCACACTTCCTTATCGTGGACTTGCGGAGCCAGTATTTTCTGAATTTGTCTCGTCTCTCCATCAAATATTCTGCTGGCCTCGGTTGCGCACGTGATCTTGGGGTGATCCATGTTGTGAGTCGCGATGTCCATCGGTTGTCTGCCATTCTTGCAACATGGCCAGCCCACTGCCATTTGAAATTTTTCATGGATTCTATGATGTCCCTGACTCTTGTCTTTTCCCGGATGTACTATGCTGTCCTGTGGTCTCTCCATGTGAGGCCCAGCATAATTCTTTCATGTGCACGTTGCATGGTTCTCAATTTGCAGATCTGTCTCTTGGTTAGGTTTCATGTTTCAGCTCCATAACTGACTATTGAGAGAATGCATTGGTTATACACCCTTCTTTTTAGGATTAATGGGATCTTCTTATTTTTGAAGGTTGAGCTTGCTCTGACAAAGGCTCGCCATCTTAGTGCGATTCTTCGCTTGATTTCGTCTTCTTTTGAGGGTCTCATGGAGATTTGTTGTCCTAGGTAGATGTAGTGGTCTACTTTCTCCAGCGCTGTGTCTTCGATTTTTTATATCGGTTTGATCTAACATGAATGGAGAAAGACAGTAGAGAGTTTACTCCCATGAAGTGGATTATACTTGAATCTATTCCTCCCACTCCAGCTATGGGTAAATAGGCGGGCAGTTGAGACTCTTCAGTCCTGTAAGGCAGTTTAACTATGAGGAAAGGGTACGAGTGAAGCACCCAAGACAGACTTTCTGGCAACGCCTGCTGCCAAAAATAAAACGCCACTTGTGACGTCCCATCGTACCAAGGGAAAACGATCTTTGGGGCGGAAAGCGTGGGATCATCCCTACGTAACGGCTTCCCAACTTGAAAAATATTCTCACAGGCATGTGTGCTCGATAAGGGCTTTTGACACCCAACCCTTGGATCAGGCTGTCTAAGGTGGAGGGGTTTGAAAGTTGGAACCTGATAGTCAATAAAGGAATTTTTTTATACAATCCCAACCTAATGCTATCATATAAAATGATATGCCGAATAAATATTTTGATTTATCCTTTACTCCCCCCACATGCACCTTGGAAATTTATCCCTTTCCTCCCCCTTTCTGCCCTGGATGCCCATGCGCACAGGTTGCTATATCAACCTCTGCATTGCCTCTGAAATCATCGGGACGATGGTCAACCAATGAAAATATACGTTAAAACAGTATCAACAGTCAGTGCTTGACTGGGTTTGTTATCATAGCAAGTCAACTGGTGTTAGTGAGAGAGTTCAAAGGACACCGACTATTACGAACCTGTGTCGAACCCTGATGTCGGATCTTTGAAGATGAAACGACCCGAATGTTGTTGACAGTGTTGCCAATTTAGCGCTTTTTTTTTTGTTAAATTAAGGGCGTTCCTTCTTTTCGTAGTGCAAAAATTCAATATCTAACGCTATTAATAGCCAACTCTTCGCGCCATTTTCTTGTAAATTCAACCATTCTTAGCTATTTTGTAGCAATTTAATGGCAAATCTATGGAAAAGTCAATTGGATTTTTTTGCATATTTTAACGTTTTTTGACGATTTTACGAAGTCGATTTAGTACGAAAGACGTTTCTGGTAACAGTGGTTGTTGATATTCTGGTGAACCGGCTTTGAGGAATGACTGACTGAAATAATCAACTTAATACTGATATTCCAAGCAATAAGAAGTTCCATGTGATTCTGCTGCCTCTATCCCAGATGGGGGTGCAAAATGATATATTTCCAAGGGTTAGGTATCTATGGTATATATCTAAGGGGAAACACTTTTACATGTTAAGCATTCTGCCTATGAAACAGTCGCAGCGCTCGCTACGATTTGTAGAGTGACCGAATACAACCCACTGTATAATTCTGATGTCAGGTATGCAAGTTTACCGTTGACAGAGACACGTGATCTGACCCCTGGGTGATATGATGGAGCAGGCACCTGAAAATAGTAACACGGTCTTTTTATATGGGGACTTTGAGTTGGGTTTACATAAAATAATTGTACTGCACAATTATCATTTATTGACTATAAAGATCCAATTTTCAACCCCCATCGCCTCCAGTGAAAAGCCTTGATCTAAGGGGGGGGGCAAAAGTCCCTGTTTGAAGCAGGGCTATTGAAATAGGGGCCAACAGCATACGTGCCAAGGTTGAGCTTCCAGTTTTGAACACGACCACAAAAAAAAAAAACCCAAGACTTTTTGCTTATCCAGCTAACAAACTGATATTATAACGTTTCTGAGGCGTTATATAGACTTCTTGTAAGATCAAATTAACGTTCCTTTGAAGAATCTCCTCGAGGTCTCTGCAATATCACAGACAACGTTTCTTCAACTTGTCAGGAGATATTGGAACATGAATCATCTGAATTGGTGCATCTCTATTGAAAAGATATTTAGATGAATTTTATACTTTCTATACATTAAGTTCCGAGAAAAAATGTTTTCCCGGAATAAGCGGGATTTTCAGCCGAAGCTCTTTGTAACACTATCATAATGTTGCGACAGGATCTAGGATATGAGGCCGATTTGGGTTGTTGAAAAGTAAACAAATGCAATATTAAGATGACGTGCCTACAACGCCATATATCCCCCAACCAAGATACAACCTCTCTTCCACGGTTCGAGAACGTTCCGTGTTTGCTGGATGTTCGAATCATAATGATAATCGGAAGAGCTCTATTACGATAAAGAAATCATTTACATTGAAGTGACATCTCCAGGGCAAAAGCCTGTGGGAAGAGTATGGAGATCCTTAGATGCCCAGTCGAGAGAATGCCCTTCTCGGCCTCACTGATGTAATCCAGACGAGAGTTAACGATACATTTGCTTTTAGGGTAGCAGCTAGATATTTGAACTGTCCATCTTTCGTCTGGTTGCCAACCAAGATTAGATAGCCTAGAGTATATCCTCTTATTTTACCCATAGCTTGAATGGGGGGGACATGAAAAGAATTCGTGGCTTTTCCAAGGGCATTTTCTTCAAAGTGAACGTGGACAGGAGTTGGGACTCTGTTCACCGATTCCATTTCCCGTACTGTTAACTGTTAGGGCACCCACAACCCAATCACAATTAAAGATTTGTAAAATAAAAAAAGAAGAGAAAAATCTATCTAAATAATTAGTTCTCAACCTTTTTTCTTTACATAGTCGCCCGCTTTCATGTGGAAAAGTTTTCCACTGGCCATCAGTTTGAGAAATATACAAAAGGATACCAAAAATTATATCTCTGAAATTTTGAGATGAGGTTTTATTATTATTTCTAATAATATTCGGACTATCCTCATCTTGGTTATTTTTCACACAACGTTTCGGCCGTTGTACTCTGTGACCTTGATCAAGTATCATCTGGTAGGTGTGGGAAAGTAACGAACCGAACCCTTTATATATCCGACGGAGTATATTGACCGCACTCCCCTCTTAGCATTAGTAGTATTATTATTGTCTCACACTGGGATTGAACTTAGAGCCATCAGATTACTTTGCAGTAATTTGTCTGATGCTGTAACCACTACGCTATGTGACGAAGGTCGTAGAGTGCAACGACCGAAACGTTGTATGAAAAACAACCAAGATGAGGATGGTCCGAATATTAATAGAAATGATACCAAAAATGTTCAACTCTTTGAAAAAGTAGAATTAACAAAGTAATATAAAGTAATAAAATCAAATGTTTGGTGCAAATATTCCATTTTTATCAAAGCAATCCTTGTGTCTAGTGAAACACGGATAGTACAAACATAGTGGGTTTGGATAATTTTCAATAATACAATTATCATCATCACCAATCACCATCATCATCATCAGTCTTTTAACGTCTGTCGTCAAACATCGACCTTCCCCAGGATCCGCCACATTTCTCTATCATTGGCGTCGTGGCTAGTATTTTCTTAATTTATCTAGTTCAATTCTCCATCTTGTATTTTGTCGGCCTTGGTTTCGCATGTGATTTCTGAGGATCCATGTTGTGAGTCATGATGTCCATAGGTTGTCTGCCATTCTTGCAACATGACCTGCTCATTGCCATTTAAGTTTTCTAATAGATTCTATGATGTCTCAGATTCCTGTTTTCTTACATACTGTGCAGTCTTGTGATCCCTCCATGTACGATTTAGCATTATTCTTTCATGTGCACGTTGCATGCTTCTCAGTTTGCAGATCTGTCTCTTGGTTAGGTTCCATGTTTCAGCTCCATAAGTGACTATTGGGAAGATGCATTGGTTATACACCCTTCTTTTTAGGGTCAATGGGATCATCTTGTTTTAGAAGGTCAAGCTTGCTCTGCCAAAGGCTTGCCACCCTAGGGTGATTATTCGCTTGATTTCCTCTTCCTTTGTAAGTTTCATAGAGATTCATTGTCCTACGTAGATGTAGTGGTGTACTTTCCCCAGTTTTTTTTCTTCAATTTTGACGGTTATGTCCTTATTCTCAGTACGATTGTTGCACATGATTTTTGTTTTACTCAAGTTCATGTGTAGGCCAAGTTTTTTGCTTTCTTCGTTTACTTTACATAGCATTAGTTGGAGGTCGCTGCTTGGTATATAAATGATAGAAAATGTTGTATATTCGTTTTTGTTTTGTCAATCACAGACTTTCGTTCTCAAAATCTTTTACCATCCACCAAAATTTCAAAATTCCCATCATTTTCTGCACTTTTGTTTCCACTCAAGAGTTGAAATCGCACATCTCTTGGCAATGTCACCCAGGTTGAGAAGCCCTGACCTTAATCGTCTTTTTTTTTTTTTCGTTTTAGTTTCAGTTCGTTTGTTTATTTTTCGAACTAGAGCATGAAGTCTAGTCTAAAAAGACTTAATACAAAAAATAGGGGCCTGTCAGAATATTTCCTTCATAGAACAGGGCCTCGAATTTTTAAAGTTTCGAAAAAACGGCTTTAACTCCATTGGTGTGACCCGAACGCGTAATATATATATATATATATATATATATATATATATATATATATATATATATATGGGGGGGGGGTATATAACCAAACAACCAGATAGCCTAACTTTTAAAAAAAAGAAATATATGTAGCGAGTTTTGGTGACAGTTTTAGTTGGTGGTTTCTAATTAGTGGTTCTCCAGAAGGAATGCTTATCTCGCAAATTGCTCTTAGGGGGGTTTTGTCCGATAGAAATGAAACCGAGGCGCCTCAAATTTAGCTCAATTCTTTCTGCAGTTACCTCTGCTAACGAGGTTGGAGAGATATTATGTAATAACCCATATTTGTCTGTTTGTTCGTTAGCGTGTCTGTTTGTTTGTCTGTTTGTCCACGCAAAATCCCCGAAAGTTTTAAAAGAATCCATATGACAGTTTGTGAAAGGAACAATTAAGTACATGTTGGGTTTGATCCAGAAGTGTTTTTCGTGATTTTGATATCACTGCAAGCTAAGACAAATTCTTGGCTTTCTGGATGTAGCAACACAGTAAGTACGTCATCACGATGACGTCATCAAAAATGTATACGATGAACTGCATTATAGTTGTTTTTTAAACTATCGATAATGCATCGTTGATCAATAATTATAATGAACTTTTGTCACGGCATAGTCCGGGGGTGGGGGTTGTAACATGATCATTCCGTTTCTAGTGACAGTTGGCATTTCAGGTTTGCACTCTCGGAGCGTTGTCTAGTTTTGCAAACAAACGGAGTGATTTTTTTCTGTCTATTTCCCTGGGGTATTAAATGTCAACGGTCCGGTTGAAATACGAACGAAAACATTCTCAGTAATGGCCACGCAAAGAAATCAGAAATAAAAGTAGCTTCTTTTACGTATTTATTTATCTATTTGTTTATATGTAGATTTTTTTTCTCTATATATCTATTTATTTTATGAAAACTTAGATTACATATCATTCTACGAAATGGTATTTATGTCAACTTTCATCGAGTGGGAAAAAAGAAGAAATATATGTTTTTTGAAAGTATATAGGAATTCCCCCTTCCTTCGTTTGTTTGTTTTTATGTTTCTTTATATATATATATATATATATATATATATATATATATATATATATATATATATATATATATATTCCTCCGTTTGTTTCTTTATGTTTCTTTATATATATATATTTTTTTTTCTTCATAGATATATATGAATATATAATTAATTATATATTCATATATATCTATGAAGAAAAGAGGAGATACGTATGTGAATGTATGTGCGTGTGGATATATTCTGAAAAAAATATACAGTGCGTCCCTTTCTCTTTGTTTCTTCGTTTCTCCCTATAGTTATCTGTATGAGTCCTAAAGTATGTGTGTGCGTGTTTGTATTCCAAGATATCGAGAACAACGAATCATAGAAGAAAAACAAAGCAATGATCGACATCAGCTGATCTCAGATTAACTACTGCATGCATCTTTAGGCGGAATTTTGCAGAAAAAATATTTCTGTGGGGTCAGCGTTCGCACTCACGAAAATAAAATTGCTGAAGAAATCAGTGAGAGCAACATTACACCACTGTTTAGATATTTGGTAAGTAAGATCCGCGGATTGAGTTCAAAACCCGATGAAAAAAATTCTACTTTTTACTTTTTAAAAAATCTTATTGTGCTTTCAACTTATTTGGCATTCAAACTTTCCAAAAATTAGTTTTGAGAAAAGAAATGTTTAAAGGTTTTATAAAGGTTTAAAAGGGTATATCTCTTACCCTGGTCTAAACACAAACGGAACAATAAAACATAGGCAAAATTCAAATCTGTTAGTCCACTTTAACTTGCAAACTTCTAACGTCAATTTTGAGAACGATTATTTTTTAAGGTTTTAGGAGATGGATATGAAGGGTTGCTTGAGGTAACCCCGTGGTCTATGCAGGTATGCTCGAGACTGTATGCTTGCCCAAATGTCATTTGCTTCCCAGTTTTATTTCTAGGGCAACGCTAGGTAAGCCAACGGTATAATGCTCCTCTATTCAGGGTTGAGCACTCTATAAATGAGGTAACTCATCCGTTGTAAGCTAATGCAATGCTCTTCCATAGGAATAGACCACTCCGGTGGATGAGGAATTTCTGTGTAAATAAATATATCGCTTAAATTCAGCCTTACTGACCATCCAGTTCCGTAGCCCAGAGGTAGGATATCTGGGTCTGAAGTGAAGGTTTCAGTCCTGCCTCGCAGTACTGGATGGGATGATGGAAAGACTATTGCCACACTGAAGAGATGTAATACATCGAAACAGCTGTCTGTGGATGACACAACATATATATATATATATATATATATATATATATATATATATATATATATATATCAAAGTACCAATCAGTAATCAAATATCCGATGTGTGATGGGTTGATTTCATAAAGTGCTCTATACATCCATTAAGCTAGAGTAGAGCTTAAAATATAGTGAAAAAATGGATTCGGTACTCAAGGACAGTAGTGGAGACCAGATTAGTGGTAATTTAGGTGACAGTATTTGGAGACCAGATTTTGGAAAATGCATATATTATTTATCTTTATACAGACATTTATGAAGAAGAGGGTGGATTTATATTTGCTTGTACGTATGTATCCTCAATATATCATGGGTGTCATCTGGGGGTACGGAAACGAAGCATTAATTTCCCCAAACCCAGATCCCGCCTTTCCGTCAAGGGTGGGGATGGTGTGAAAGTGGGAATTGCTCGATAAAAAAAACAAAAAAAACTTTATAGAGCAGGATTACTGTTCAATGTAATCCCAACTTAATGTATTTTTTCAATATAAAAATGGTTGTATTATTATCCGTCGTGGCTCACTTGACCGTGTCACCCCCACATTAGGTCATGCATCTTTGTCAACAGTCAAGAGTGCCATCTGACATCTACATAATATGGTGAGTCATTCTCGTTTATTAAACTAGTGGGAGAGCCAAGTGTAACATGCACGATGGGTACCATTTAAGATTATACAGAGTATACCCTTGAAAGTATGCTTTTGCCCTCACACCTGAAATATATGATTTTGCCCCGGGAAAGTGGGACTGGACGCCCATATATATATATGATGCAAGTTCCTCGATTAAAATAAACAAGATTAGAGGAAAAAAAACGGATATAACGTATCGAGTCCAATCGAGGATGCGCCTTGAGCAGTTATTCTATTTTCCAGAACCAACAACACCCGATGGAGTCCCGAGGACACATGACCAAAACGTAGACGTGGAAAATAGTCCAACCATATCATAATGACTAATACACCCTGTCAAATGAAATTCAGACAAGAATGAATGTATGTATATATATATTTATATATATATATATATATATATATATATATATATATATATATATATATATATATATATGCATATTCTTGTCTGGATTTTGTTATATATATATATATATATATATATATATATATATATATATATATATATATATACGCGTGTGTGTGCGTTTTATCGTTTTCCTTGCCTTTTTCTGCTGAATCTTGAACGTGGGAAAATGATGTAAAGAGAAGATCATTGTTTGCAGCGAAATGCAAACTTTTTCTCTTCTTCTAACTTCGTCCCATTTGCGACAATGTAAGCATTTACAGTGGGAAAAGAAGAAGAAGAAGAAGAAGAAGAAGAAGAAGAAGAAGAAGAAGAAGAAGAAGAAGAAGAAGAAGAAGAAGAAGAAGAAGAAGAAGAAGAAGGAAAGGAGAACAAAAGGAGGAAGGGGAGAAGGAAAAGGTGGTTAAGAAGAGGAGGAGGAGAAGAGAATGAAGGACAAGAAGAAGAAGAAAGGGTGGAAAAGAAGGGAGAAGGAGGAAAAGGTAGTAAGGAAGAGAAGGGGAGAAGCAGGGGAAGAAGAAAGGAGAAAGCTTTAAGCATATGTATGTGTGCGTAAGAGAAAGTCCGTGTATGAAAAAGCAAGAGGAAGTGTGAGTGTGTGTGTGTGTGTGAGACAGAGAGAGAGAGAGAGCGAGAGAGAGAGAGAGAGAGAGAAAGAGAAAGAGAAAGAGAGTGCGAGTGAGATAGAAAGAGAGATAGAAGTGGCCCGTATATGTGAGAGAGAGTGTGCGTGTGAGTATTAGATAGAAAGTGCATTTGTGAGAGAGCGAGACAAAATGCGTGTGTGAGAGAACAAGAGAGAGAATGAAAGAGTGTGTGTGTATGTGATCGTACGCATGTGTGTGTGTGTTACAGAGAAAGTACGTGTTTGTGTGAGAGAGCAAGAGAAAGTCCGTACGTGAAAGCGCAAAACAATGTGTGCATGTGCGTGAGAAAGAGAGAGAGAGAGAGAGGAATAATGTGCACATGTGTGTGTGTGTGTGTGTGTGTGTGTGTTAGAGAGAAATGCATGTATATGAGAGGGAGCGATAGAAAGTGCATGTATGAGAGTACGATAGAAAGTGATCGGGTGTGAGAGAATGAGAGGAAGAGAGTGTGTGTGCACATGTGTGTGTGTCAGAGAGACAGAGAGAGTGCGTGGGTGCGAGAGAGAAAGTGAAAGCGTGCACATGTGTGTGTCTTAGAGAGAACGTGGGTGTGTGTGAAAGAGAGAGAGGGAGCGCATACCTCTGTGTGAGTGTGTGCGTTTAATAGAGAAATGTCATGAGTGTGAGAGTAAGTACGTGTATGTCAGAATACAAAAGAAAGAGCGTGGGTGAGAGAGAGAGAGAGAGAGAGAGAGAGAGAGCGTACACGTGTGTCGGAGTACGCGTCAGTCAATTTACATTTAAAATCCTCATACAATAACCCCGAAATCCTCACCTTATAAATCAGATACCCACGCATAGCCTTTCTTATCTCCTTAATAAGAAATACGCTGCAGTTAAACAATAACAAATCTCGTCTGTGAGACTGTTGAGGCAAGACTTCTTGTAAACTAACCCCGCCTTATCAGAGAGTTGGCCTTTCATTGACCCTTAGTCGTTATCCTGGCCCCAACATTCGCTAATTGGAACCCTTACTTAGTTATACTGTCGTCTTCACGAGCTTTACGAATTTCTTAAACGTAGTGTTGCCACTGTCAGTGTTGCCAACTCAGAAAATATCTTTTAGTCAGTTTGGCTGTCCGTAAGCACTAAAAAGTGCTATGTTTAAGAAGAAAAAAACCCAAAGATGCCAAAACACGAAGATGCTAAAGTATCCGTGGTCGAATTGTCCTACAATCGTTCCCATTACTTCTCTTTCTTATCGTTATATGACAGACAGATTGATATGTTGCAAATTATGATATAGATTTAGTTTGGGCAGGTTTGAGTATGTCTTCGACCTTACCAGTGCCGGATTAGGATCGTTTAGGTCCCAGGGCTATGGGTACGGTGAGGACCCAATAATATTTACGAAGGGGATAAACAAGGCCAATAACATTAAAAATACAACCATTAGCGTAATTGCTTGGAAACAAATTCTCCAGTGCCATTTTCAATCTATGTACATTCTCTGGATATTTCTTGGAGAGACCCCTCCCTTCGGTATCTTCCATAATCATCGTTATCATCAACAGCAGTGACAGCATGTATTTATTCACTCTCCCACCTGGGCAAAATGTGACACAAGGCCAGGGCTTTACGTTGGGAAAATAGGAGCAACCCATCAAAAATAGCCCAAGCCGACGCGACTTTGGTTGCTAAGCAACCGTGGTGCAGCCCCAGGGCAACGGATCCCCTGCAGCTGGGCTGAGTAAGAGTGGGAGAGTCCAAGGACGAGTCTAAAGGCTCCCAATGCGTGTAGCAATACGCATAGCGATGCACAGCCTCATTTTAACATCATTGGCTGATGCATTGCACCGGCAAACTCGGGTTTCGATGCTCGCCAGAACACAACTTCCGGCCCATTCGGCAGACAAGTGTCAGTACCGGTACCTCGGTCTATGCCGGGGAACATAGTACACCTTAATCCATTCCGAAATGGCCAGGAAAAGGTGGGGGTTAGCAACAGCAACCGCAGCTTTCTAGCGTCCGTGGTTGGACACAGACTTCATCAGGAGGCATGATATCAATTGGATGTCAAATATTCTGGCAACAAGATCAGCCAATTTCTATTTGAGTTTTCCAACGGATTCTCTGACGTCTCTGGCTACTATGTTGTTTTTTTTTTTCATACTGTGCAGTCATATGATCTCTCCATGCGACGTTGAGCATTATTCTCTCCTATGCGCGTAGCAAGGTTCTCCGTTTGTGGTCCGATCATTCGATTAGGTTCCTTGTTCCAGCTTCATAGGTGACTATCGGGAGCATGCAGTGGTTGTATAATCTCCTTTTTAGGACTTGTTTCTTGTTTTTGGCGGTTGAGTTTGCTACACTGGAAGATTGCCAACCTAGAGTGACTCTTTGCTTGGTTTCTTTTTCTTTTGAGGGTTTCAAGGAGATGTGTTGTCCTGGGTAGTTGTCAACTTTCATCAACCCTGCATTTTCGATTAAGATTATTGTGTCTTCGTCTATTGCATGTTTGTTGTACGCGACATTTATTATACCGAAGTTCTTGTGGAGCCCAACCTTCTTCCGTCTAGAATCATTCGGAGATTAAGAAGGTTCTTAACAAAATGGATGATGTACTCAACAAATCTCAGGTTACTTAGTTATTGGCAGTCTATTGCGATTCCTTTATTTTCCCAGTGTAGGCTTTGGAAATGTAGACTTTTACAACTACTTCTAATAGGTTTAAGCAAACAAGAAAATAAGAGAAAAAGAAAAATTAGTCAAAAATGGATAATTATAACATTGCTTCATTTAAGAAATACACACAACACGAGACGATGTTGTCAGCAAATCTAAGGTTACTTAGGTATTCGCTATCTATTGTGATTCCCTTATTTGCCTAGTCAAAGATTTCGAAAGATAATCTTGAGGTAGGTTGTGAAGGGTTCGGATGAGCTGGTGTCGTCTTGTTTTACTCCTCATTTTAGAGATGAAAAACTCTTTATGTAGTTGAGTCGGTGGATAAATTGCAGTAAAGTAAGTAAATCTGTAGTGTTATTTCACTATTTACATGCAGCTGTAAGCAAATGACCAGTACACATATGTCCAGGCAAGCAATTGACCGGTACGTAGTTGTCCAGTACGCTATTGACCTTTCACCTTATTTAAGGATTAGGTAATGAAAAGAGCTGTCATGTTTTTTAATACACAAAACGGTTACAGAGTAAACAACTGATGATTCCATCATGAAAACTTCCTGCATAAAATTTTAAAAAGATAAAAAACACTGAAAAAATGACATCAATTACATAGACAAATATTGGGAAATAATTGATTGAAATGACATGAGTTTTTTTAAGAAAAGGTTTGTTCATATATTTAGTGTTTAAATGCTTTAATACTTTATAGACTCTATGCATAACCCAAATGAATAATGATAAATTAACATTATATACTGAAATTTGATTATCTGTTTTTCATCTAATAAAGGTAAGACGTCTTCCGTCTTATTCCACATGGATATTTTGTTTCTCGGTTCCGTAGTAAATTTCTTTGATTATTGTCAAACTTCAGTCCAAGTATCGAGTTGACTTTGTTTTCTTCTGTAACAAAAACAACAAAATAATCTTCACTTAATCCAAGGGAAATAAACTCTCAACTATTAATACGTCTCTTTGTGTTAAACCGAATCGATTTACAAAATTATCATTTCCCTAGAGTGATTTGAAAACACGACCAAGTAGTCAGTAAGCGGCTTTCTTGCCGACTGAGCCAAAGTGATAAGTTTTTCTAGCACGAGAAAAATTATGTGACAAAAACCGGTGGCATTCATTGTCCCGAATTTGTTGTAGCAGAAGCCTTCTTTTCCGCAATTTTATTGGCTGCCTAATCACTTTGCATACTCATCATGTTACTGCCTTGGGGATGACCTCGAAGAAAAAAGGGAGTCGATTCAAGGGTACTCTTTAATATTCCATAGTATTTTCAAAAACACTGACTTTTGATTTTGTATTAGTAGAGCAATGGTGTTATTTATTTCACGACCCTATTTTTACTATTTATGGATAAAAACATCTTTTGTAAAATTTAAATCAAATTTTCTATTTATGTATAAGTCAAACTATGGAATCAAAACAAGTTATTAAGATATGTCAATAGAAAATAATTTCAATTGTTTTAGTGGATTAATTTACTTCTGTAGTTCAATTTGATAATTCATACTAATAATAACAAATCTTGCAGAAAAATTTTGATTTAAACACATTTTGGTGCTTTATTCATTAAGGTTATAAATGGTGAAAAAATAGGAATGAATAAGAGAATTCATCTAAGAAAAACAAGATAATTCATAAATAGTACTGTTACTACTTCACTTCATAAATTTGGGCAAATTTTAAGCATCTAAACAATAAATATGTCTGATGTATATTTCAAATACTATATCTCTTCGTACATTGATAGAACCTATTATTCAAGTTTTACTATAGACTCTATGTTCACAACTCATTCTGTTATAAAAAAGGCAGCACTAATACTGCGTAGTAAGGATAATTTTAGTACTTGGTATAATTATTTTTTTCTGGTCCCTTTCTTTATTCTGCAATAAAAATGCCAAAATTGTTTATAAAAGCAATTACTTTATAATTAATTTTCATTAGACGAAGTATTATAATTTTTATAGATTTAAAAGAAAAATCATACTTAAACTTGCCTTATTTATGTTTTCCAGTTGCTTTTTTTATATTGTAATATTACGGTGATGGCCTGAGTGATATTGCAATTATAAGCAACTGAAAAGAAAATTAAGATGAAGGTAACAGAAGTATGTATGAAAAATAACCTGTAACAATAATGAATGAGTGTTTATGAAACATTGCAGTACTGTACATACGAAAGATATGAATTTATTGAAAATACTATTGCAAGAAGGTCAAACTGGTAAAAATTTGAATATGGTCACACCAAATGGTATTTTTCTAAAGCGGCTAGATTTGGCTATAAAATGGCCAAAATGGCAACCTTGATAGTTTCTTTTAATGTTTACTAATCCGATGGTCACTTATGGAGCTGAAACATGGAACCTAACCATGCAATGTGCTCATGAAAGAATCATGCTCAACCTCACATGACAGTACAATATACCAGAGAGAAAACAGGGGTCCGAGACATCATAGAATCTATTAAAAACTTAAATGGCAATAGGCAGGCCATGTTGCACAAATGGCAGACCACTGATGGACATCACAACTCATAATATAGATCCCCAGAGATCAAATGCATAACCGAGACTGACAGAATACAAGATGGAGAGACGGTCAAGACAAATTCAGAAAGTATTGGCTCTGCAACGCCTATGATAGAGATATGGCGAATCCTTGGGAAGGTCCATGTCCACCGATGGATGTTGGAGGACTGATGATGATGAAGATGATGATAATATTTTTTTCTTTTAGCCCTGGGTCGCTAGTTTGAATCTCCCTGGGAGTCAAGTCCTCTTTTCCTGCATTTTTTCAAACTAAAAATTCTCCAAGCCTGTTTTTATTGCTTGATTCTTTACATCTACTGAATTGCCTTTCTGCCATCTTTCGTAAGCCGTGGAACCCCTAAGTCGTGTAATGAGTGAAAAAAAGAGAAATGAACTAAGACGTTAAAATTTTAATCTGCCATCTTTCGTAAGCCGTGGAACCCCTAAGTCATGTAATGAGTGAAAAAAAGAGAAATGAACTAAGACGTTAAAATTTTAATCTGCCATCTTTCGTAAGCCGTGGAACCCCTAAGTCGTGTAATGAGTGAAAAAAAGAGAAATGAACTAAGACGTTAAAATTTTAATCTGCCATCTTTCGTAAGCCGTGGAACCCCTAAGTCATGTAATGAGTGAAAAAAAGAGAAATGAACTAAGACGTTAAAATTTTAATCTGCGATCTTTCGTAAGCCGTGGAACCCCTAAGTCATGTAATGAGTGAAAAAAAGAGAAATGAACTAAGACGTTAAAATTTTAATCTGCCATCTTTCGTAAGCCGTGGAACCCCTAAGTCATGTAATGAGTGAAAAAAAGAGAAATGAACTAAGACGTTAAAATTTTAATCTGCCATCTTTCGTAAGCCGTGGAACCCCTAAGTCATGTAATGAGTGAAAAAAAGAGAAATGAACTAAGACGTTAAAATTTTAATCTGCCATCTTTCGTAAGCCGTGGAACCCCTAAGTCATGTAATGAGTGAAAAAAAGAGAAATGAACTAAGACGTTAAAATTTTAATCTGCCATCTTTCGTAAGCCGTGGAACCCCTAAGTCGTGTAATGAGTGAAAAAAAGAGAAATGAACTAAGACGTTAAAATTTTAATCTGCCATCTTTCGTAAGCCGTGGAACCCCTAAGTCGTGTAATGAGTGAAAAAAAGAGAAATGAACTAAGACGTTAAAATTTTAATCTGCCATCTTTCGTAAGCCGTGGAACCCCTAAGTCGTGTAATGAGTGAAAAAAAGAGAAATGAACTAAGACGTTAAAATTTTAATCTGCCATCTTTCGTAAGCCGTGGAACCCCTAAGTCATGTAATGAGTGAAAAAAAGAGAAATGAACTGAGACGTTAAAATTTTAATCTGCCATCTTTCGTAAGCCGTGGAACCCCTAAGTCATGTAATGAGTGAAAAAAAGAGAAATGAACTAAGACGTTAAAATTTTAATCTGCCATCTTTCGTAAGCCGTGGAACCCCTAAGTCATGTAATGAGTGAAAAAAAGAGAAATGAACAAAGACGTTAAAATTTTAATCTGCCATCTTTCGTAAGCCGTGGAACCCCTAAGTCATGTAATGAGTGAAAAAAAGAGAAATGAACTAAGACGTTAAAATTTTAATCTGCCATCTTTCGTAAGCCGTGGAACCCCTAAGTCATGTAATGAGTGAAAAAAAGAGAAATGAACTAAGACGTTAAAATTTTAATCTGCCATCTTTCGTAAGCCGTGGAACCCCTAAGTCATGTAATGAGTGAAAAAAAGAGAAATGAACTAAGACGTTAAAATTTTAATCTGCCATCTTTCGTAAGCCGTGGAACCCCTAAGTCATGTAATGAGTGAAAAAAAGAGAAATGAACTAAGACGTTAAAATTTTAATCTGCCATCTTTCGTAAGCCGTGGAACCCCTAAGTCGTGTAATGAGTGAAAAAAAGAGAAATGAACTAAGACGTTAAAATTTTAATCTGCCATCTTTCGTAAGCCGTGGAACCCCTAAGTCATGTAATGAGTGAAAAAAAGAGAAATGAACAAAGACGTTAAAATTTTAATCTGCCATCTTTCGTAAGCCGTGGAACCCCTAAGTCATGTAATGAGTGAAAAAAAGAGAAATGAACTAAGACGTTAAAATTTTAATCTGCCATCTTTCGTAAGCCGTGGAACCCCTAAGTCGTGTAATGAGTGAAAAAAAGAGAAATGAACTAAGACGTTAAAATTTTAATCTGCCATCTTTCGTAAGCCGTGGAACCCCTAAGTCATGTAATGAGTGAAAAAAAGAGAAATGAACTAAGACGTTAAAATTTTAATCTGCCATCTTTCGTAAGCCGTGGAACCCCTAAGTCATGTAATGAGTGAAAAAAAGAGAAATGAACTAAGACGTTAAAATTTTAATCTGCCATCTTTCGTAAGCCGTGGAACCCCTAAGTCGTGTAATGAGTGAAAAAAAGAGAAATGAACTAAGACGTTAAAATTTTAATCTGCCATCTTTCGTAAGCCGTGGAACCCCTAAGTCATGTAATGAGTGAAAAAAAGAGAAATGAACTAAGACGTTAAAATTTTAATCTGCGATCTTTCGTAAGCCGTGGAACCCCTAAGTCATGTAATGAGTGAAAAAAAGAGAAATGAACTAAGACGTTAAAATTTTAATCTGCCATCTTTCGTAAGCCGTGGAACCCCTAAGTCATGTAATGAGTGAAAAAAAGAGAAATGAACAAAGACGTTAAAATTTTAATCTGCCATCTTTCGTAAGCCGTGGAACCCCTAAGTCGTGTAATGAGTGAAAAAAGGAGAAATGAACAAAAACGTTAAAATTTTATAACAACGGTATTTTCTTCCTTTGTACTTTTCAAATCTTCCGCCTTTATTTCGAACACATAAATCACGGACCTGCCCTTTAACTAGTGCAAAGTTTTCTTCAAGTAGCTGGTTATGTCACAACCAGAAACGTAGTATTTCATACTTGTGTCTGAATTCATCAAATTATCCGACACTGTTCTTGAAGGGAAGAATTTCTGGCACAATTCTAGGCATCTTACTATTTTACTATTGTGTATATATTTATGAATGAGTTTTATTATTTGAAACTATATTTGAAATAACCCCCGTTGTTACACGGTGAATGAGCCACTCGGTTTAGACAACGTAAATAGAATGAACAATTGAAGATAAATGGGACCGCAGTAGAAAAAGTTTATTCTATATTCGCTGTCCAGGCCGAATGACACACTTTCCGTGTCACAACAGTTCATTTCAAATAGAGTTCTGAATAATATGACGCATTGATAAATATATATCCATTTCTTGATAATATTGTGTGAATGTGTGTGTACTCTGTCTGTCTGTCTGTCTGTCTCTCTCTCTACTTCTCTCTACTCCTCACTCCCCCTCTCTCTCTCTCTCTCTGTCACATACATACACTCTATCTATATTACTCGGTAACTGACCATCTGCTGAGGTGTACTTTTTTGTCAGATATATGTCAGCAAACAAGGCAGTGCAGAGTCGAGGTTGATTTTTGGGGATCGGCGATTCTCGGTAAACGAAGTAGAGATAAACAAAGAATTAAGGAACTATCCAAGTTCAGGTATGAAATATCTAAATTCTCAACATCGAAGAGAAGTAACCAAAATACTTCGAAACCGTAGTTTAGTATGACGCAGGGAAAATGATTTGTTGTCGTCAGCTGTTCCACATCCCGTAAAGTCCGGCCTCTTCCGAACAAGTACATTTGGGACGGGTACTGCCCGAGTCTTAATGAATCTTCTGAAACATGTTTGCTGTTGTTGAAATGCTTTCATCATTCATTGTCGGTTATTAGTCCCACCAGAGCAAACTGTGACACAAGGTCGGGGCTTTACGTGGGGAAAAAGGAGCAACCCATTAAAGATAGCTCCAGCCGACGCAACTCCGCTTGCTAAGCAACCAAAGCAACAACAGTCAAGAATGCGTCAGGCACAAGCCCGACCTGTTCTTCTAAGGGCAATAATACATTGCTGCCCCGGGGCAACGGATCCCCTGCAGCTGGGCCGAGTAATAGTGGGAGATCCCAAGGACGAGTCCAAAGGCTCCCAATGCGTGTAGCAATGCACAGCCTCAGTATAACCTCGTTGCACCGGTGCATTCGGCCTTTGATGCTCACCAACACACAATCTCCGGCCCATTCAACGGGCAAGTGTCAGTACCGGCGCCTTGGGGTTTGCCGTGGAACAGATACTGCAGCTTATTCCATGCCAAAAAGGCCAGAAAAAAATGGTGGGCTACGATGTTTTTTTGGCAGCACGCAGTGTTGGCTGATCAATTAAAAAATAGGAGAAATGGCTGATCAATGAATAAATTACTCCTCTGAGCTTTTATTGGATCACTAAAAAGTCCGGACCAGCAGAAAAGCAAATATGAACTCTGCTGGATACATTATAAGTGACAACTTTAGAATAAACTTACGTATAAAAATTGAACCCTCACAAAAAAAAGCTATTGAGGGGAGAATTTTCAAAAAAACAAATAATCGTTTTTTTTTTCATGACATTTATAGGAGCAGATGCTTAAATTTTCAGCCCTGTAGCTCCATTGATGCGGCCTATGCGCGATACGGGCATACATAGTCAATCAGCCAGTTTAAAAACTGACGAAGCCCATGTTGACAATCTGTTGTGATAGTTTTGCTTAACGCTTTTTGGTATTGAATGAACATCTTTTTTTCAAAGCTTTTCAATGCGATGAGAACGAGGAAATCTTTCCAGTTAAGTTCTGGACACTCTCCACCTTCCGGACACTCTCCACCTGGCGAATACCCCATGGAAGGAATGCATCCAGGAGGCCTGCAAACTGAGAAGTATGCAACATGCGCAAGAGAAAATCATGCTCAACCTTACATGGAGAGATCACAAGACAGCACAGTATATAAAGAAAAAAACAGGTGTTCGTGACATCATAGACACTATTAAAAAACTCAAATGGCAATGGGCAGGCCATGTTGCAAGAATGAAAGACAACCGATGGACATCACGTCTCACAACATGGATCCCCAGAGATCACATTAGAAACCATGGCCGACGGAACACGAGATGGAGAGATGAACTGGACAGATTCAGGGAATACTGGCTCTGCAACGCCCATGGTAGGGAATTGTGGCGAATCCTGGGGAAGGTCTATGTCCAACCACGGATGTCAAAAGAATGATGATGATGATGATGATGATGGTGTCCAGATCGGAAATTTCTTTCTGACAGAATAGATACGTGAAAGAGAACAATTTTCAAACATCAAATTCAAGGAGGTTGTATGTGATCTGATATTTTCACTCATATTCGAGTCGTAGCTTTTAGGGGCGGATTCTGATTGCTTTCCATTCTACCATCGAGGTATAAAGTACCCAAAGTTTATTTTTGTCTCCAAGAGTCTACAGACCTTGGTTGAGAACCTTGGGTCCTGTAAATTATGTTTACAATGGGGATCCGCTTCTTCCGTGACCGGTCCTGCTTGTTAAAATACTTTTGATACGTCCCAGTAAATGGACTTCTGGAAAAAGTTGTAAGAGTGTACGATAGGAGATCTGCCTTTACAAGCACGCAAATGCAGTACATTATTATGGATTTCTCATTCATGGGTTTCATAGAGATTCGTTGTCCTAGGTAGACGTAGTGATCTACTTTTCCCGGTTTTGCATCTTCGATTTTGACAGTTATGTCCTTATTCTCAATGTGATCGTTGCACATGATTTTCATTCTACCAAAGTTCATGTATAAGCCAACTATTTTGCTTTCTCTGTTTAGTTCATCTAGCATTAGTTAGAGGTCGTGTAGGTTCTCTGCGAAAAGGACGATGTCGCCTGCAAATCATAGGTTGTTTAAATATTTGCTGTCTATTTTGATTCGTCTATTCGACATGCAGACCTTGAGCAATATCTCGGTTCGAAAACCAGTCGTTGCTAATTTAGAGCTCTTCGCGCAAATATCAGCACGTTTTTTGTTTTGGCAATGGTAGATTAATGTAGCTTTTCTTTAACATTTTGGCCTTTTTTTTGCAAATTTTTTTTTTTCACCCTCTCAGACAGTGTTAGTGTGTTTTGGCCATTTTCTGTCATTTTGGGGGTGCTAGCGTACCTTAATTTAGCTCTTTATTTTGAGTTGGCAACATTGTCCAAAACTTAGTTATCCATCGCTGACGCGACGCGATTCCTGTCCCAACAAACTCACCAGCAATGAAGCCCAAGTCACTGCCCGACATGCACCTGCCGGCGATAGATGAAAAAAAAAAATTAAGGCTACATTCCTTAAAAGTAGGTCGAGAGGACTGGGTGGGTGGGGTAGGATTTCGCAAGGGGTGGTCGGTAGGCCGGGAGGAGGGGGGATTTTGAATGACTTCTTTGTTTATCAAGTGACCTTTTGTCCGTGTATATTATCACGAGCACGTGACCGGCAGAATTATTTGTTTAAGGGGGAGAGGTAGGGGTACAAGAGAGAGAGGGTGGGCTCCAGGGGTGGGATGAATGCGATTTCAAGGAAGAGGAGGATTTAGCAACGTGGTGGTGGTGGTGGGGTAATTTGACTTGGATAGATAGAAAGGCGAAGATAGGAAAAGAAAGAGAAAAAGAAAGAAAGGAATGAAAGAAGGAAGGAAGATGGAAGAACAAGACAAAAAAATGTATGGGAAAAATGTAGAAGAGGAGAGAGAAGGACCGAAAGAGAGATAGGAAGTAAGGAAGGAGAGGAGTGAAAGAATAAGAAAAAATAGGGAGAAAGGGGGGAAAAGGTTCACAGGAGGGGGAATTGAACCTAGATAGATGGGAAGAAAGAAAGAAACTGAAGAAAACGAAAGAGAAACGAACGGGAAGGAGAAGTTGAAATGAAAGACAGAGAAAGAAAAGATGTGGGAGAAAAAAGAAAGACAGAAAAAAAAAGGAAGAGATAAAGGAAGAAGGACAGGGAGAGAAAAACAAGATGTGGTTGTGAGAGAGGGAAGAAAAAAAGGGGGAAGAAAAAAAAGAAAGAAAGAAAAAAAGGAAGGGAAGATGAAAGAGAGAAAGAGGGCAAGCAATGAAAGAAACAATCGTGGTAAAGACTGGAAGAAATAAAAGAAGTAAAGAAGAAAGCTTGTAATTCAGACATGGCTGAAACAAAGAAATGACATAATAGGCAACACAATCTTTTGTGAATGGTTGACTTTGTTAAGTTCCGAATGTCAACCCGGTGGGCAACGAAATGTCGAGATGAACGGGAGCACGAGATAAAGTCGTTTGTCACCACTGAGATATTTGTCATTCGACTTGAATGGACCACAAGTCTGGGACTATTTTGTTTTGCGAATAATAATAACTCAATTACCTCCCTTCAATATTCGGTTTCATTAGAATTCTCTCTGTCTCTATCTGTCTGTCTGTCTCTCTCTCTTAGTATCTATCTATCATTTTTCTCTTTATATATACATATATACATACACACACACACATACACACACACACACACACACACACACATATATATATATATATATATATATATATATATATATATATATATATATATATATATATATATATATATATATATATATATATTTCTCTCACAAACACTGACGGGCAAATCCTTCTAAGTATGTTTTTAGTGGAATGTTCAGTTGGCAGTGTAAATCTATGCTAAATTAGACCCTTAAATTGTTTGGCAAAATCATATTTGTCCTTTTGAAAATTCACTGATTAAGCAAAAGGCGACAGAAGTAATTTTATTCTTTTTTCTAATTTTTCCAATTTTTAAATTGATCCCTCCCAACACGGTATACTGCCAAAAGACATTAGCCACATTCTATTGAGTGACGAACTAGGCCTGTCAGAAAACTTTCTTTCATTTTCGAGGCTACTTGTTAGTCGTATGAATATCTACCCAGATATAATCAATACTCTCTCTCTCTCTCTCCCTCTGTCTCTCTGTCATTTTTGGGGGGAAGGCCATGTCTGTGACCGTAGCCCAACAACAAACAATACCTTCCATTCAATCTTTCTTCCCCCTCTCTCTCGTTCTCATTCTCTGTCTCCCCCCCCCCTCTCTCCATATATGCATACATACATACATACATGCATACAGAGAGAGCCTGGGGGGAAAGAGACAGGGAAACAGAGATAGAGACCTACAGATAAATAGATAGACATCCGTTGATCGTGATGGCTTGAAACTGATCAGTAGCAACAAAACTGTATATGTAAGCCCTATCATTATAGATAGAGTAACCCCTAAAAACAGTGTAGAAAACTACTCACGTATTTTCAGGTTCGGAATGTTATCCCGTATTTCACAGCTAATAATCATAAGGTAAGGCCAGGATTAAATGATTCAAAACAACGTCTAGATTTAATTCATCATCACCTCTATCCGACTGTTTAAAGCGGATAGTGAAATTTACCCCTTGAAGGAAAGAGATTTTGAAGAGCAAAATATTCGTCATTGCTTAGTTTTTGAAAGGGCAGCATTGCTACGTAGGCAACGAGAAACATTTGTGAAGTGTATTTCGATACAGCGGAGGCTCGTAAATGCCAACTGTAGCTAAAAAGATTTAAAGTCGCTGAGTTGCAAGGTCGAAAGTACACATTTAGATAGTGAGACTGCTCACAGGATTGATTGAATCTGTCATTTCATTAATCTTTTCGATCCAGAGTTCTTCGTCTCACATCTTGCCGTAAACAGCACGAGTTGTATTGTGGGGAAAAGAGAGGTAAAAGATTGTTATATACAGTCTGTTTCAACAGATTTCTGTGTGATATAGTGCGATTTAAATAGCCAGCTTTTAAATGAAGAGTATAACCACAGATATCACACTTAGAGTTCTTTTCATTCTCTGTTAGACCCACGGAAGCTCTTTTTGCACAAGGCCCATTTCAGTTCAGCAAGCTTAATTTCATCATCATCATCATCATCATCAGTCTTTTAACGTCCGTCGTTGGACATAGACTTTCCCCAGGATTCGCCATGATTCTCTATCATAGGCGTCGCGGAGCCAGTATTTCCTGAATCTGTCCAGTTCATCTCTCCATGTCGTGTTCTGTCGGCCTCGGTTTCTAATGTGATCTCTGGGGATCCATGTTGTGAGACGTGATGTCCATCGGTTGTCTTTCATTCTTGCAACATGGCCTGCTCATTACCATTTGAGTTTTTTTAATTGCTTCTATGACGTCATGAACACCTGTTTTCTTCCTTATAGACTGCGCTGAAAAAAAAAATAGTTTACAGTCTCATCCCTCTACCCACATAGGCGGCATTTCCTGGTCGTTTGGGTTCCATCGATTTTCGCCTAGACATAATTTGTCCAAATGCATTCATTTTGGGCTGCTATGATGAGCAATTATGTTTCTCTTTTCAGGTTTCCTTTGCATAACCATGTCCATGATTGCAAGTATGCAACAATCAGACTTTTGAATTCTCCGTATAGTTTTTTCTGTTCCCATTTTTCTTTTCTTTTTTGCTGTGCTGCTCCTTCGTTTGCGACTTTTTTGTTGTTCTTTGCACTGCTTCAGGATCTTTTTATAATGTCTTCACTATTTGCTTGCACATACTTCTCTCGTCCTATTAACCTTTTGGACACAGTTTTTTATATTGATCAGTTCTCTACTGCCATCTTTCCTCTTTAAGTACAATCTGTGTCATCTCTAGGGCGTAAAACCTTGCTCACCGGTCCTTTGATTAGATTTCTGACATTATCCATCCGAGTAATGGACCTGTGTATCTTACAACTGATACTGTCCATGTGTTCATTCTTCTTATCAGATTCCTGCTATTTGGTTTGGTCTTTAATATCTTTCTAATCCTTCCAAGGAATTCTTTTGTTTTGTTTTCTCTTTCATTTCTTCCTATTTTAACGTACCACATTGGAGAACTCCCAGGTATATTCATTGGCCCTGTGTGGTCAAGGCTCTGATTTCGTTGTTGTCTGGTAATTCGATTCATTCCGCTGCTGTGAGCTTTCCTTTGTGCAT
>OY735240.1:36660778-36700778 GCA_963457665.1 Thysanoteuthis rhombus
TCTGTCGGTCACATGTTCAATCCCTGCAGCAGCTACACACACACGCACACACAAATATATATATATATATATGTATATATATATATATATATATATATATATATATATATATATATATATATATACCAGCACAACAGATTTACTATTCATGTAGGTGAACATCAATGGAATGACACGAAGAGCGAGTCAAATTTGTTGTTATATTTACTGATCCCTTATCGTTAAAAAAGTTCTTGGGGTAACCTACGTAAGTAAACCTTGGTTCAACATAAATAAGTGGTATAAATAGTATTAATATAAACATAAAACCATTTATAAAATAACAAACTACTTGCATGGCAAAAAAATATACAATAAAGGGAGGTGGTGTTCAATCGACACTTCTGGTGTGCCATGTTAATAAAACTGTTTTGTTTTTAAATCCCCGAAACGGTTACATGGTAAACAACTGATGATCCCAACAAGATACAATTTAAACATTGTACAATAGTAACATGGTATAAGAGAAACAAAGAAAAAACACTTTTGAAGATTACATGAATTACATTGACTCATATTGGTAAAAAGGTGATTGAAGTGACACAGAAAAATCTAAGGAAAAAAGTTTCTCAATATCCAAAGCTGTAAAGCTTTCTAGATTTTATATATATATATATATATATATATATATATATATATATATATATATATATATATATATATATCAATGAACAGTTTCGGAGATTTAGAAACGGATCATTCACTTAGACAAAGCCCCGAGTTGTGTTGATCAAACGCAACATTCCCTGGAGTTTTAATTTTTATATTTAGACCACTGTATTATTATCAGGGCCACGTCATAATTCATGTAGTTTTTTTTTGTTCAAATTTTATATGGGGTCTTATAGTATTTTATTGAACATGATTGTTACTTTATACTACCCTTTATCAAATTATTTTTTAAACCAAGGGATTACTCACGTAATATATACATAAATACACGCACACACACACATACATAGTCTAGAACGCTTTACAACCTTAAACACAAAAATGTTTAAGAAATTATAAAGATCCCTGTCATTTCAGATATCTGTTGATATATATATATATATATATATATATATATATATATATATATATATATATATATATATCCTTTCTACTCACACACACACTCACATATATGTATACATGCACGACCGTCTTTGAACCTTCATTTGAAAACTGATCCACGGGTTCTCACAGGAACTCAGCAAATGCCTACAACCTTAGGAGCCCCACACCAAGCCACCGTCTGACATCCACCCCGAATTAATTTGTCCTTTTCTCTTGTCAGTCACCCGGTTCAACAGAAAATCAATCCGTTCTTTCTCAAATATCCATCCACCCGGTCATTTGATGACGTCCTCTACTGCTCAGATATCGCTAACTAATAATCACCGAATGTATCGAATACCTCCACGGGAGAGAAATAAAGCTATTACCCAGGGCGCCAAGTGCTCAGGGTTGCCTGTTCCCGAATAAAAATTTGGATATTTTGTCCCCAAATCCAACAACGCAGTTATTGTGCTATCATCATCAATCAGTTAGTGTCCTTCATTGGACATAGATCTTCCTGAAGATTCGTCAGACCTCTCTATTATGAGCATCGCGGAGCCAGTACTTTCTGAATTTATCTAATGCGTCATGCCATCTCACTTTCCGTCGGCTATAGCCTTGCACTTGACCTCTGGGGATCCACGTTGTGAGTCGTGATGTCCAGCAGTTGTCAGCCATTCTTGCAGTATGTCCAGCCCATCGCCTTTTGAGTTTTCTAACTGTTTGTATGATGTGTCGAACTTCTGTCTTTTCCCTGATATACAGTGCTGTCTAATGATCTCTGCAGTAAATATGATACTGTTATGACTTGCTCAGTCGGTGACATAGTTACGTATTTCCCACGGACAGAAAATATTGGTGTCCAAACTCAGGGGTGAACTGCATGGGAGCACAGATGCCCTCGAACGTCCTCTCTATGGGAAAAAATGATGATTTACTGGTGCAGAGCTTTACAAACTTGTTGCACTGGTGACTCACTTTTTAAAAATATAATATGTGATAAAAATAAATACATTAGTCAAGCTTTGTTAGGCAAGGTAAATAGATAGTGTCATCTTGGCAGTTCAGCTGACTCAGGAAAAGTATGTTACTGAAAGATATATTTAATTTGGACTGATTAATGGGCTACAATTAAAAGCAATGTTTGCCTCTTAAAATCATACTTATCTAATCTTCTCCGAATTCTAATAATGAACTAAATGAGGAGAGCAAGAAAGTCGGCCTACACATGAACTTCAGCAAGACGAAGACCATGTGCAACAACCACATCGGAGATAAAAACACTGAGATCAAAATCGAGGACACAGAAAGTAGATCATTACATCTACCAAGGACAACGAATCTCCATGAGACCCTCAAAAGAAGAAGAAATCAAGCGAAGAATCACTCTAGGGTGGCAAGCCTTTGGCAGAGCAAGCTCAACCTTCAAAAACAAGACGATCCCATTAATCCTAAAAAGAAGAGTATATAACCAATGCATTCTTCCGATAGTCACTTATGGAGTTGAAACATGGAACCTAACCAAGAGACTGACCCACAAACTGAGAAGCATGCAACGCGCGCATGAGAGAATCATGCTCAACCTCACATGGGGAGATCATAATACAACACAACATGTACAATTACTCTGGGTAATTATCCTAACAAGGTAGAGGGCTCGTATGAGTGTATCTTAAACAATGGGGTCGAGTCCTCCTGCTGAAATCAGCCCTCTGCTAAGAAGCCACACCTTCATAAACCACCCTTTCAGCACGTGGCATCGTCACAACATTGAAAATCTGAGCATTTTGACGATTCGACGTGATATGATTTATAGAAATAAGATACTTTTCATTGAATAAGTGATATTTTTTATTCGCTTAATTCATAGTAGAAGAAAAATAATACAATTTCATTAAAAAAAAAAAGGCCCTGGTTAGCTAAACCAAATCTTAACTTGATTTTTTTTTTCACAAAACTTGTAATTCCGTAACGTAAGAAACGAACAAAGATAAACCATTCCTGTCGTCTGCTTTATCTGCTACAAAATTCGACACTCCTTGGTGTCAATGAGATCAATATAATGCAGTAAAAGATTTTTTTTCACTTAGTTCCTCGCTATTTTACCTCTATATGCTGAGATTATATACCCCAATCATAAGAGAACGTTATGATATTTGAAGGGGCCTGTCCTGCAGTATTGAGGAAACTTGTTGCTTATCCCTCAGTTATATATATATACATTTTAAACTATTGTGCCCCACTAGAGTCATACAAAGAATAATATTAACGGAAAGTCAAGTGATCGTTCCGTAAAGGATGAATACAATATCGAAACTCAAAAAACACTGCGAGCAAACATGTGTAAAATAAAACAAGCTTGGCTGCACCAAGGCAAAACACCTCCACTTCATTAAGATCTAAAAAGTAAACAAAACAAATTTTATTTCTCTGTAAAATATTATTCCAAAACCACACGTCCAACTACAACTTCTATATCAATACTTCCTGTAAATTGAATTTGCAAACTCCAGCAAAACAAGTCGACTGGAGTTGGGCTTTAGAAGTGGGAGTGGATTCGTCATTAGTTTTTGAATACGTCACGGTGTCATTGCTATTTGTGCATGACGTCACATGTTTTTTGGTCGGATCATTGTCATCTGTCATTGTTGTTGTATACGAAAATGAAGTAAAAACTAAATAGTGGGAATTTGGTGGCAATGAACTATCGATAAGTTCTTAAATCTTTTGGAGTAGTGATTGTTTGTGGTTGGCAAGCCTCCAGCAAAGCAATATTGGAAAAATGAAGGAATCCGAACAGATGGCAAATACCCAAGTAACCTCAGATTTGCTGATGACATAAATCGTTTTTTACCAACAACTTTCATGATCTCCAAACAATGCTAAAAGAGCCGGATGAATAAAACAGGAAAGTTGGCCCGCAATAAAACCAACGTCATATGCAACGAGTACACAACAATCTGAATTGAAAACATCGAGCCGAAGTAATATACTGATCGTTATCTATACCCGGAACAACGAATCTCAGGGGAATCCTCTAAAGAAGAAGAAATTATGTGAAGAATCAACTTGGGTTAGCAAGTTTTCGGTAGAGCTAGCCCAGTTCGAATTAGTCTCAAGAAGAAGTTCGTACAATGAATGCGCACAGGGAAACAGGGAAGCTAGATAACCCATTTTTCCTTGTTACTTAACACACAGCTGGTGGGAAAAGATGGGTTCATACCTCTCCCAAGGGCATTTGAACGCAAAAAGCCTCGGTCAGATATAGAACTCTGTTCGCCGATTCCATTGTTCACGCAGCTAACCGCTAGGCCACTCGCACTTCCAGAATAACTGACTTAGTCAAGCATAAATGTAGGTAGTATTCGGATTTCGAACACCCAGGTTGTCATCGATATTCGTGTATGACCCCCCCTCCCTGACCACACGAGCCCCCCCCCCCCGAATCGGCCTCCAAAGTACCAAGTCATGATACAAATGCAATTGACCCAGAAGCCGGGGGGTCACACCAAGCAACGATCCACCATGAAACTGCCATAAAGCGTGACGACTCAGGATTCTTGGATTCAATTACACAAAAAAAAAAAAACCCGGTCTGGTTAGTCACTCAATGTCTCTTGGCAGCATGCAGTGTTTAAGGTGATCAATTACAAAATTGGAAAAAAATGAGCGATTGACGAATGAATTACTTCTCTCGTTCTTTTTTTTTTTTTTGTGGCGCAACGAACCCCCCTCCAAGTCTGAGAGACCATTTTAGCATAGAATTACATTGCAAATTGAAAACCAGCGAAAGAATCTGCTTTGGGAGGAAAACTTTTGGGGGGACATGATGAGGTGTAAATGTTTAAATTTTCAGCCCTTTTGCTCCATCAATGTGACCTGTACGCATGATACATTCATAGCCGACCAGTCAGCCAGCAAGCCAGTCAGACTAACGTAAAAACTGAAGAAAGCTATGTTGACTGTTGTGATGACAGTTTTTGGTTCTAATAAAGAAACATTCGATAAGGAGATGCAAACCCAACTAATAGCAATGCTAATGCCCTTCATTCTATATACAAGCGTTTCTGGAAATATTGAGTGCCACACCCTGTTGAAGTCACTAAAAAAGTTTATCGCATACCTCCGACTGTCGTGAGTCCGATCCTCTCTAGAAGCCCTAAAGTGGAAGATTTTGTATCAGCTCTACACATCATTCGGACTAGTATTAGAAAAAATCCATAAAGACTCTCCCCAAAACTGGCAACATAGGTTTCTTTAGTTTTTAAACTGATCCGGCTGGTTGACATGGTGTGTACGTAACACGCATGCAGACTGCACCAAAAGAGTTAGGAGGCTGAAAATTCGAATATTTTGTCCTAATCATGTCTACAAAAAACTTTATTGTTCTTTTAAAGAAAATAGGTTTTTTGTAAAGAGTTCAGTTTTCAATGTAAGTTTATGCTTAATTGGTCTCTAGCTCCTGTCTAATTGCCCTCAGATTTTTAGCGATCAGCTAAAGGCGAGTGAAGTAACTTTATTCACCGATCACTCCTTTTTTCAAATTTTAATTGATCAACCCCAACATAGATTGCTGCCAAAAGACAATCCCGTGACGGATTCTATTGTGTGACTAACCAGACTTGTATTCGTAGGTGTTTTCTAATGTTTGAGTGAACCCAACACTTTTTCGGGCTTGTGTTTTCATAACTGCCGCCTGAAGATCTGAGAGGAAGAAGTTTTATTAGCCATACATAATTGGGACTTGTATATTCATGACCTTTTCCTGTAGTTCTGGGATGGAAGGGTCTCAATGTTCCACACTTGGTTTGAAGTTATGTCAAGGCCACGCAGTCTGTTCTCAGGATATTCAGAATGGCTCGAAACTTTCCAGACAAACCTGAAATATGTCACAATTGCTGGTTTTAAGTTCTGGTAGAAATGACACGATTAAACCACAGACATTAGTGGACGTCTTGATCCTTCGTCATTTTACCCAGTTGAATTGTATCTGAGTGTGTTCATTGTCAGCTTACTTGACAAGTTATCTCACCGA
This sequence comes from Thysanoteuthis rhombus, assembly GCA_963457665.1. Lineage (NCBI taxonomy): Eukaryota > Metazoa > Mollusca > Cephalopoda > Oegopsida > Thysanoteuthidae > Thysanoteuthis > Thysanoteuthis major. Next base: position 36,666,894 of record OY735240.1, read on the forward strand.
AAATGACTTATTCATATTTATGGCTTTTTAAATTTATTTACCTCTAGTAGGACCAGAGATTAACAGTCAATTGTTAATTTGATGATAGAAGCATGTAATTTGCTATACTTATAACTAACAACCTTGAAAAAGGGGATATTGAGCTTTATTCAATGTGTCACCTATGGCAGCCATTTTGAAATGGTTTCGGACAACAACTGTTTTCAGATCAATTTTCCTATCACCAGTAGATAAAATACAATATTGAGGAAATAATTAGTTGAATTTATTAGCCGTATATGTTTTTGAGGGATTGTCATTTGAATGATACCTACATCTTGAATTTTCAATGATCTGCATGTATCATTCAAATGGCAATTCCCCCAAACTATGTATGGTAAATAAATTCAACCAATGGGCTTATTTTAAGTAGCTTCTGTGATTAACTGATTAATCAATTTATTAATTGATTAATCAATCAAATAATTGGAATTAATCAATTTATTAATTGGAATTAATCAATTTATTAATTGGAATTAATTGGAAGAAAGATATTATTTATAGAGATCTGTTGAAAATAGAAAGGATCAAAGAAGCACAGCTTCAATTAGTGCGTGACTCAGTGTGACGCGGTTTATAATTTGTGTCTCAAAATTCAATTAGAGCGGAATGTCTCATGGATATTTCCTCTCATTCATGTTCTGAAAAACATGGCCACCGTCGTTTCAGGCGATGCATTCCAAGTTTAACATCTGGTTTGCATACAAAACGTTTCATCTTGTTATTTCTTTCAATAAACAAAAAAATTTTTAGTTCATGTATGTTGTATCAAAATTTCGTGCATGACAATCAAGAACCCTGGATTTGATTTTTCTTTGAATCTATACTGTTCTTTAGTTGTTTGTATTACCACAAAACGATGACTTTTTTTGACGGTATAAAAACTTGAAAATCTTGCTTAAAATGGCATCCTTCGTTATGATCTTTCTAGGTTATCTCAGTGTTAACACATAAGAAAAATACAGCCCTTGAATAGAACTAGAATTATTGAAAGAAAAGAAGAAAAAATAAAACAGTACAATCAACACTGGACAAATTTATCTATAAACAGTGAATTTTATTCGTCTTAGTTTTAACTCGTAATACTTCGTTAGTATTTAATAAGTATATTATATGTGATCAGGTTCATTGCTATGACAAAATTAAATTCCATTTGAGACACTAACTGATCCAACCATTATCTTTCCTTCAGGAACAATTGTCTAATCATTGCGGAATTAAACAGTGCGGAACTTATGCCGAACGCAATAACCACACTATACGACTTATTGCTGTACTTTGTAAAAAAAAAGAAAAACAGAATAGGCCCAAGTCAGTTAAGTAAGAAATGAAGAAGCCTGAATCGGCCGGTAAACCGATAATTGTGTCACATGGGAGTGTTCATTCTTGTCTGTCAAGGAATGTAATATATAATCTATTGTTAGGGGAAAGAAGATAAAAGAAAAGAGAGACACAAAACAGAGTATGACACGCCATTCCCGGATAAAATATTTCAGTTATTCTATTTTTTTTAATTCTTTCTTTATATCATCTTTTTGTTGCTTCTACTTCTTGGGGACGTCCCTGTCGCTCTATAAAAGACTCTGTCCACCGGTCGGTCGGTAGTCAGCTGTTTTGAGTCAGATTTACGTGTAACCTGATAGAAAGGTGTCCCTTGATGCTTCTCCCCAGTAATAAATATCTTCTACTCAAGGTCACATCATCTGGCATAATGACGATAAAACTTTGTTTTAAAATCGATCCTCTCAGCTGTTTCAATTCAGATTTACTTGAAACTTCATTCAAAGGTGTTCCTTCATATGACCCTTCTTACCAAAAATAATCTCTTACTTAAGTTCACATGATCGAGAAAAAATGGCGTTTAAACTTAATGTTTTAAAATCAATTCTCTCAGGTGTTTTCCCTGTTCGTCACTCACACCATCTTGTTTTTTTTTTTTTGTCGGCCACAGTTCCGCATATGATCTCTGGGGATCCACGTTGTGAGTTTTGATGCCTGGAGATGTTTCGGACTTCTGTTTTCTCCTGGATATATTATGCAGTCTACATGTGAGGTTGAGCATAATTCTTTCGCGTGCACGTTGCATGGTTCTCAGTTCGCAGGTCTGTCTCTTGATTAGGTTTCACGTTTCAGCTCCATAAGTGACTATTGGGAGGAAGCATTGGTTGTATACTCTTCTTCTTAGGATCAATGGGATCCTTTTGTTCTTTAAGATTGAGCTTTCTTTTCCTAAAGTTTGCCATTCGAGAGTGATTCTTCGTTTGATTCATCCAACTATCTATACGACATTAACTTTCTTTTAAAGTTTCAACTTATTCATTTCAATAAGATAATCCTTTACTTCTGCAGATGTATTACTCAAAGGAAATCATACTCCTGTTTTCTGTACGAGTTTTAATTCTGTGGAAACGCAGTTTAAGCTCTCGAGAACATTAACCTTGTACCTGGAATGGAAACTTGCTCAGAAAGAACAACGGAACGTTGGTTTCTCAAATATCGTTTTTGAGATATGAGCCTGGATCATCATCATCATCAGTCTTTCAACGTCCGTCGTGGGACATAGACCTTTCCCTACATCTCTCTATCATGGGCGTCGCGGAGCAAGTATTTTCAAAATTCATCCAGTTCATCTCATTTGACTTCTCTTTCTTCATCAGTCTTTTAATATCCATCGTTGGATATAGACCTTCCCCAGGATTCGCCACACTTCTCTATCATGGGCGTCGTGGAGCCAGTATTTTCTGAATTTGTCTACTTCATCCCATTTGACTACTCTTTCATCATCAGTCTTTTAACGTCCGTCGTTGGACATAGACCTTCCAAAGGATTCACCACACCTCTCTATCATGGGTGTGGCGGAGCCAGTACTTTCTAAATTTGTTGAGCTCGCCTCTCTATCTGATATTCTGTCAGCCTCGGTTTCTCATGTGATCTCGGGGGATCCATGTCGTGAGTTACGATGTCAATCGGTTGGCCAGCCCATTGCCATCTGAGCTTTTCAATGGATTCTATGATGTCCCTGAATCTAGTCAATGGACCCTTTAAGACGCTCTCAATCAGATGTTGTTGATTAGAATCAAATGGATGTTGTGGAAACTGATTATATGGTAATTGTTCGAGCTCTAGCTCAAAATATACAGATTTCCAAAACAATTGTTGAGTGTCACCGAGCATATCTTTTATTACATAAACGGCCAATTTATGTTGGACAACCAATTACATTTAGGTTTTCGCACCATAAGTTCTCAATCAATTTCAATGACATTTTAAGGGAGGGCTTGGTCATTGGCTTGGGAAGAATTGATTCAATTTCGGTCGAATGCTTATCTCCCCTGAATCGTGGTTATATATGAACTGATTTGCGTTTATTTTTTTTGCGGCAACGCCATTGGCATTGGTGAGCGCTCTCCGGGTGCTTTCCAGTTACAACAGCAATGTTGGAACAATAGAATTTTTTTTAAGTGAATAAATAAACTAGAACCATTCGTTTTTTTTTATTACTTTGTTGAGTGACAGACTTATTTAATCTGCACCCCCACCCCCTTCAAAAAGTAATTAAGTAATTATCTTATTGCATTCTTTCGGAAAATTAAGTATTTTTCAAATGTTAGCTAATGACTTAATTATCAGAAAGGGTCTGATCGAGACAAAGAGAAAAGGAGAGAGAAGTATAACGTTGAATGTTTGTAGGTAAAATTGGGTGTGTTTGGGCAGTAATTAAAAAAGAAACAGTCTAATCTTAGATAAGGTCACAAAAACACATATTGTTTTAAGATAAGGTCACAAATTGTTTCAAATTCTTTGATGCAACAGTTTTTAGAATTAACATACAATGACAGGAAATGTTGAGACTGGGTGTAGACTGAGTAGAATTTATAAGGGGGCAAAAAGGGTAATTGCCCCGGGTTCCCTCTATACAAAAATATGATATCTGTACCTCACAAAAATGAACTGCCATCGCCCGCACGTGTGCCAGAAATGTTTATCGAAAAAAAAAGTATCTTTAAAAATACACCTTTTATTTAAGATTATCTAAAATAAAAAAGGTTTTTAAAAAATATACCTGGACAAGACTCGAGCATTGTGGGTCCGGTCCCTTTGAATGATCATAACGACTCCCAAAAGTATTTGTTTGAAAAAAAAAACAAAAGAGGTGTTTTTAGATGTTGCCTATTGGAGCACTCGTACAAACTTTTAAGGTTGTCTGGAGATACACACAGATACACAGACGAGCAAAGGGAGAAGAATCTGTGGATCCTGGGCTGGTTGGTCGAACAGGCCATTTGTAAGGCTTTGGTGATTCGATCAAAAAATCGTTGTGTCTGCTCTGGAAACTAAAGCGTACATAACAGCATAGCTATATTCTTTGCAATTTGTCTCACCTAAAATAATCTGCTTGGAGTTTTGCTGGCATTTATATATTGCATTGAATCAACAGAATTGCCCAATTAGCGAACTTTTACAAAAATATGATGTATATGAAATATAAGTAAATATGTAGTTTAATTTGAACAAACTCATTTAATTGAACAAGAACTATTTTTTACGATCATGAGTTAATGTAATTGAAGTAAAAAATCAAACTTCTTTTACCCCCCCCCAAAAATGAGAAAATTCCGACAATCAGGCATGTATTTACAGAAATGCATGTATTCACTTCAGATATATTACTCATTAAACCTTTTTATGAATGTACAACTTATCAGTTCCTGTTACGTGCAATAAACGGACTTTGGGGTGTAAATTTTGTGATTTGCAGTGTATTTTAATTTCTGTGTATGGGGGACCTAACAAACTCCGAGTGCACCCGGGCCCAAAAGGTCTAAATCTGGTACTGAGTGTATGATTGTCAGATCTGAATTGCTAAAACTACCAAGATGAATAACTTACTGGAGTCGGCAACAGTTGGACCGCAGCACACAAGTGGGTCATTCGTGTGATCTCTGCGGGACTTGAACCTTTTCTGAAAAAAAAAACAAACATATATTATATGATGGGCCATTAAGCAGTTGGTAGCTTTTCGATAATCTTTTGAATCACGATTTGTCTATTTTTTTCTTACATAAGCACTGAATTGAATAATTTGCCTACCGTAGAAGCAGATGATTGCTGCTTTAACAACTAACATTCTAAAATTTACAGAGGTCAATGAGAGACTGCAATCTTTTCATTGATGTATTTTTTTCTGAGAACTATTTCTGAACTGCTATTAAACTGTGTTTAAGTAAATAAATGTAAATTTACGTTATGCAGATTTTTATATTACCTCAATTTCATAGGCCCCAAAGGCAAAGTTTTATACGTAAGATATGATATGATATATACGTGGGCCATGGTCAAGACTAAAAAATAAGATGAGCCATTGCAGAAAGAAGTTGCTGATCACTGGAAGTAGGGGATCTACATCATTAAAATCGAAGAAATCACTCTGCATGTTCATGCACCGTGATTACTCGACAACTAGACAACAAGACAGTGCAGTGTCGAGTTTTCGATGTTTTTTGGATCAGTGGTTCTCGAAAAATCTATTAAAATTTATGGGACGGTTGAATTCGATCGTTAAGAATTGAAAAGGGGTGGAATTCAAAAGACTTTCAGGCGTCCGTATGTGGTCAAGATTTGGTTGAGTGCTGGGCATGGTCGATCTCAGCGACTCCCAGGAGTTATTCCAGATGCCATAGTGCAATTGGCGTAGACAATAACGTCAGAGACAATAAAATAGAACAATTGTCTTCTGTCTCATTGAGAGCACAAATAATTCAAGTTTATTTTAAGGGTAACAAAGATTTCAACCTTGGGAAAGACATGGGGTATTGATTCATTTCTCCGGCTATCAACAGATTGGGCGCTCAAACTATAAGAAAACAACCATTCTAGAAGGAGGACATTTCTGATTCCAAACCAATGAGTAGAGTTCCCTTGAGGCATTTTGACATCTAATCTTACCGGCAGCTCCCGCAACCAAGCTGATGCTAGACGTATCGCTCTCTGCTTGCGTCTGAACTCTAACTACTGGGCATCCAAGTATCTCCGTACGCTTCGCCCAGGCCTGCGCCCCAAGATGGACGTTCTATTGCCAGTACATACAGAAAGGAGGCAATTTATGTATGTCTGTGTCACGCATATAGGCAGCATCAATGGAGCTAGAGGGATGAAAATTTATTTTTCAACAAAAGTATCCCCCCTAAATATGTTTTTAATGAGGTTTTCAATTGAGTAAATCTATGTTAAATAAGTTCCTTTTTTTTAAATACAGAGTTTTTTTTAGTGATCACCGCCCAACAAAAGGTGACAGAAGTGAATTAGTCCCTTAGTTGTCAGGCGGAAATCTTGCTTGTTTTTTGAAAATTTGTAGATTTTTTAGTATTCACTGCTCAACAAAAAGGTGGTAGAAGTATCTCTATTCATTGATCACCTCTTTTTCAATTTTTTTAATTGATCACTCCAAACGCAGTAAGCTGCCAAAAGATATTTTGGGACCATCACTTCTATTACAACCAATACCTCTCCTTCTCTCTTTGTCTCGCTGATATTTCTACCTCCATCTAGCATTTCCCTTCTGGTGTCGTCGTAACACAATTAAGCATCCCTTTTCGATAACTTCGTTGCCAACTTACCATTTAAATCTAGATTTATCGCTCATGATAACAGAGTAAAACAAATCTTTCTTGGCGCTGTCAAAGGAGGTCGAAAGTCGATGCTGCTGCTGTTGCTGTCTTGAAACTTCATCTTGACTGTTATGACATCCTTCAAGGCATTTTATTTGCCGCCGCCAAGTCCCTTGCCCTCTTTATCTAACAGAAATTGGCCTCTCGGATGTCGGTTTCCGGTTGGTTCACCGGAAATGAAGCTGTAAGCACTTAGATGGTGAATAAAATGACGTTGATGATGACAAATAAAACGAAGGATTTTGATTGGTGATATATACATATATATATATATATATATATATATATATATATATATATATATATATATATATATATATATAAGTAAATATATATATGTATATATCTAAGTATATATATATATATATATATATATATATATATATATATATGAGTACTCTTTAAGTGAGACAACTCGTTCATTGTAAGCTTATGCAATGCTCTCCCATAGGAATAGAGCACTATGGTGGATGGGGAATTTATGCATAAATCAATATATCGCTTAAATTCAACCTAACTGACCGTCCAGTTCTGTGGTGCAGAGGTATGATACCGGCCCCCGGGTCTGAAGTGAAGGTTTCAATCCTACCTCGTGGTACTAGATGGGAAAATGGATAGAGTTGTAATACAATGAAACTGCTGTCTGTGGATGACACAATAATACATATATAGAGAGAGAGGGAGAGAGAAGTGAGAAAGGGGAAGATGTGAATAGGAGAGAATGAAAGAGAGAATGAATCAGAACAATTCAATGAAAGAAATAGGTCTGGTTAATCAATCAATAGAAAATGTTACGTGACATGCTGTGTTGGGGATGTCAAGGAAAAAAATCGGGAAAGTATTTTAACTATAAATAAATTCTTTCACCTTCTGTACGTAGCGTGATGGTTCAAGAATCCATATCACAGGCTATTGCAGTGAGTTTGACCCACTATACGACCTTACAGACTGATGTGCCCCACAAAGTACGATTACTTGGAAGGGATTTTTTTTTGCAGCTGTTGGCAAATGGTGAACTGTATACAACCACTGTACATTACGACTCATAGCACAGATCCTCATATATCACTGCGAAATTGCGGCTGGTAAAAAATGAGATGACAAGTTTTGAAAGTGATGTCCCTATTTTGTATATGATGGAGATGTTTGACGAATCTCGGGAAAGGTCTTTGTCCAAGGACAGACATTAAAAAAATTGCTGCTGATGATGATGATGATCTGTAGATGCAATTTGGTGGCCAGCAATTAGTCTCCTGTTATTCAAATACATTTAAAAGCCTTCTGCTCCATCGAAAATTGCTTAGGGTAGATAAACCTCGACATCATTTGATGATATATCAACTATCCTTGAAGATAAAGAGGACCCGTTGATCGTGTCTATGTCACATTTGATTTACACTAGCCTCACCAACCTGACCAAAATATCTCAGGCTGTGACTCCCACCTTAATGATGTTTATTTGTTGTTAACCCTACCAACGAAGTGGGTGGAGGTATACGTATCATCTTCTGTCTGTCTATATAACCGTTTATACCCGGCTTCGTTTGATGATAGATCGACTATTTGTGGAGATAAAGGATACTATCGGTTACCTACGATACTGCTGTGCCCCGTCTCATTTACATCAGTCTCATCAACCTTAAGGATCGCCTATTCGTTTTTTTTTACTTGTTCTTGTTTTTTTGGGATAGGGTAGCCGTTTCCCTGTCAGACGCTGAATACTGCGAAATTTCCTTTTTGAAAACAAGGTGATGAACAGGGGTAAGAATGGAAAGTGGATGTTTATGCTTGAATGGGAGCAAAAAGGACTCACTATAACTCTCTCCCCCTCTCTCTCTCTCTCTCTCTCTCTCTCTTTCTCTCTCTCTCTCTCTCTCTCTCTCTCTCTCACACACACACACACGACCCTTTCAATGTAATAAACAAGAATGGGAAGGGGTGCCTCTGCTTAAATGGAAACAGAAAGGGCTCAGCATTCACAATGAATGTCATTCATTACTCTTCCCACACAAGTTTGAAGCCTTGAAAATCAAGTTATAGTTATGGTGGACCACATCAATGTTGAGAGATAGTGAAAGTAATCAATAATAATGACAATATCCGTAGGTTGCAAAAATGAATCATCATAGCCCGCCTGTGTACTAGAATTAATTTCTTTTTTTTTTTTTAAAGATATTTCTCCTAAGATTATCGAGATAAATACCTATTCAAGATTTAGTCAATGTTGGTCCAGGATGACCTTAAAAGCCTCCCCCCCCCCGAACAAATTGTTTTAGATGGTGCTTAATGGTGTGCCTATGCACATGTTCAAGGTTGTAGCCCCGAAAAATGAGACCAGTAGTTCCCGGGGACATCGTCACGCAGATAGACACACAGACGAAGAGAGAGAGAGAGAGAGAGAGAGAGAGAGAGAGAGAGAGAGAGAGAGAGGGAGAGAGAGAGAGAAGAATCTGTAACCAACCCGGCTGGTTGGCCGAGTGGGCTATTTATGGGGCTACGGTGATTCGACTGATATATTATTTTAATTTGCCTTCGTATGAGAAGAATAGTTGATGTTCATAGATTCCGGATTACTTCTCAGAAATGATATACTTTGGTTATGGAAATCCCTATGTTGGATGTGTTTTTAACTCTACGTTTCGACCGATCCGCACTACGGCCTTCTTCGGATGTACTACCTTATAAACAGAATTCGTCTCCAATGAGTGTATCGGTCAAAAAAAAGTGCAGAGTTCAAACCAATGCGGCATCCGATTCACAACAGGGACAAGGTATCGAAATCCTGGCCTAACAAGAAAACAAAAAGGTATCACCCGAATCCTACGTTATAAGCGTTGCTACTATTGGTAAGGAAGAAAAATATCACCGCCAGATTCGGATAGAAAATCTGAAGAACGCCGTAGAGTAGAAACTTCGTTTTAACAACAAAAATGAAAATGGGGAATAATTATTATTATTATTATTATTATTATTATTATTATTATTATTATTATTATTATTATTATTATTATTATTATTATCATTATCTGGTGATTACCGCTGGAGGTTGAGTGACAGCAAGTCTTCTCCAGTCCTCTCAACATTCTCATAGACCACAGTAATACTATGGTTTACTGTTTCACACCAGTTGTCCGGTGATCATCGCTGAGGGCTGAGTGACAGTAAGTCTCCTCGGGTCCACATCTCATCTTTCCCTTGCCTATCACGCCAATGCTGTGGTTCACATCTCCGCTTTCATTTTTCTTCCTCTGTTAGGCCATGGCTAACATTCAGTGTCGCAGACCTTATATTTCTCGCACTTTCCTCAGTATCTGTGCAGTTCCTAGCAATTATTATTATTATATTCCTCATGTCGTCCTCACCTATCACAGCGGTGTTGTGGTTTGTACCGCCTCTACCATGTCTTTTTTCTTGACTGTTAGGTGATTGCTACCAGCTGGGAGTCGTGTGTCTCATATTTCCAGTACGCTTATCAGTATTCATGCAGTCTCCAGTAGTGCTGTGGTCTGTATAGTCTCAATCCTTCCTCTTATCCCCAGTTCCTCCAACCTTGTTTCCAGTGCGTTTGGTACTATTCCGAGTGTACTTACTATTACTGGTACTACGTTGACAACTGCATTTTCACACCAGTTGCCTGGTGGTTGTTAATGAAAGCTGTGACAGTAAGTCTCCTTGGTCTCCAATGTTCCTCTTATTCTCCTCACATAACAGAGCAGTGCTGTGGTTTGTACCGTATGGTACTTTACTCTTTACGGTACTTTACTCTCACATGTCAATTCATCTTAGTTGTTTGGCCATCGCAGACCATTGGCAGTCTCATATTTCTAGTGCTTCCAACGGTATTTGTGCAGACCCCAATAGTGCTGTGGTCTGCATAGTCTCAATCTTCACCATCTCCAGCTCCCAGACTCTTGTTTTCAATGTCTTTGATACAGGTCTGAGTGTCCCTACTACATTTTGGTTGTCATATTTACAACGTTTTGGTTGTTGTACTCTCCAGTTTTCTTCTGGTGCCTGTCAGTAACCATCTAGGAATTTCGATCTGAACCTCTTATCCAATCCACGAGAGCAGACAGTTGTCATTCTGCAGTCTGTATTAGAAGATATTTCTTATGAAGCCATCAAGCTGATTTACTCGCTTTAGTGTCGTCATAATCGTTGTAATAGTTACCACCATGGGTGTAGCCAGGGTCTAAAGTTAGGGGTAGCGAACACATAAGAAAGACACGAGGACTCGTACCCAACGATTTTAAATTTATTCTATATCATTATTTTTTGTTTAAATTCAAAACACGAATAAAAAGTGTTTGTTTTTTTTTAACGTTTGGGTCATTAATCCCTATTGGCTTTGAAAAATGTGGCATGATCAGACAAATACAAATACAAACAAAATCGGTGACTACGGTCTTTATATGCATATATTTTACATTGAAAAAATACCAATAAAAATGAGATTTAACTTTAAAAATACTAAAGAAACCTTTTTTTTTAAAGGGTCATAATTGATGAATGTTGTGGTGGTGATATCTCCCTTACCCCCACCTGTAGTGCATGATGCTTTGTTGGGTATGCTGTGTGCTACGGATGCACATCAATGCAAAAAATTTCTTAGAGTCTGTAAAAAGCAACTGGTAGTAAAAGCCTTTTTTGGTGCAATATACGGGCGGTGACCCCGATTGTTACGTGGAAAGCTCTACACCCTTGCACTTCCAATGTTACAAACGACGAACAAATAAAAAGAAATAAGAGAAATAATGAAAGAAAAACGAAATTCGGATTGGACTTTATCATCCGCTGATTATAGCGTCCGATCCAAACTTTGTTTTCCATTAATTCTGTAATTTCTATGATCGGGACCACCTTTCCTTCATTGTACTAAAGAGGTTTCAACTGATTTTGTTCATCCGTTGTACACAGCACACCCAAGAAACAAAACATCATACACCTTTGGTTACCACGTGTCTAGACCATAATAACCAGGATAGGAACACTAGTGCAAGTAAATCACTGTATAATAATAGTCAAATTGGATAATGAAAATTAACACCAGTTGCCCAAAATTACTAATTAAGTTTAAGCGGAAAGAGAAGGGGTCAAGGCCAAACTCTGGGTAACAATCATATTAAAAGAAGGGTCCACTCTCTTCCCCCCACCTCCAGGACTTCTATCCCTTGAAATAGGTCGCTTTGGGGGTCAAGTGCCTGACGTCAGTAAATACGAGTCTAGTCACGATGAGATTTGGGTCAGTTGAGAAAATGGAAAAGAAGAAAAGAGAAAGAGGAAAAAAAGGAAAGAGAAAAAGGAAGCAGAAGAAAAAGAGGGGAAATAGGAGAAGAAAAGAGAGAGAAATGTTCAATAGAGAAACAGTGTATACGTAGTGACGTCTTCTTGAGAAAAGAAAATACGGTGATAACTCTTTTCGTGTCACCCCGGTTAGTACAGATCACTATAACAGTCTTTTTCGAATATGTTTACAATAGATTTAGTAATGTTGAATTTCCAAAATAAAAAGTGAATTATAAAAGACAGCATCATTGACAGTCTACTAAATAACTGAGCATTTTAGTTATTGTGTCATGTGTACGAGGATAAACACATGAATAACTAGGAAGCATCTAGAGGGAGTATACCTCTGCCAACTCCATTTTCAAGAGGAGTATATGGAGCCGCCCCCAAATTTTAGCTCCTTTTTCCCACCCCATTGTCAACTCTGTTGGAACATTTCATTGAAATCCGTTCGATACTCTCGGAGATATCGTGTAGACAGTCGTGAAATTTTGGTGGTATTTTGTAGTTTGGACATATAATTACGACGTTCAGGATAAAATTCTGCATGGATCCGCTCAAAAATTTGATTTTTTTTTGTAGTCTATTGTCTATCCTTCCAGTAAATCTGATTGAAATTCAGTGATTATTTTTGGAGAGATTGCGCATAGAGAAAAAAGGCAATACTTCGTTGTTTGAGGGGGGTAATTGGACAAGGATCTGTTTGAAAATTCAATCAGCACTTCAAGCTGTCTTTTGTCCACCATTACTCAAATCATCATAAAAATTCATGGAGAACCTTTGGAAATAACGGGTGGACAGACATGAAATGGTTGCGCTGTTACGACGTTTGGATATACAACTCGGACGTAGGGGAAGTTTATGCATAGATCCATTTCAAGATTCAATCAGTTCTCCCGGAGTCCATTGTCCAACCCTCCACAAAATTCATTGAGAACTTTTGGGGATATCGAATGGACAGTCATAAGCGTACACATACGCATAATTGGGAAACTAAAACAGAAAAATCTCTCTCAATCAAAAGACTCAAGAATCAGCCCCAGGATTTATTAACTTTTTCTTACCTTTTTACTCACCCGACCACAAAATTTGATTGAAATTCCTCTAGCGCTCTCGAAGAAATCTTGCCGACAGACCAACAGACAAACAAACCAACAAACGAACAAACGCTACTCAATACGTCTTTGCAATTTCGCTGACAGAGGTGAATGATTCCCCTTTTAGCTTCGTTTATATCGACACTTTTTTAAAAATAGTTTCTATGATGTCACGAACACCTGTTTTCTTCCTTATATACTGTGCTGTCTTGTGATCTCTCCATGTAAGGTTGAGCATGATTTTCTCATGTGCACGTTGCATACTTCTCAATTTGCAGGCCTGTCTCTTGGTTAGGTTCCACGATGAGCAGGCCATGTTGCAAGAATGGCAGACAACCAATGGACATCACGTCTCACAACATGAATCCCCAGAGATCACATGTGAAACCGAGGCCGACAGAACACAAGATGGAGAGATGAACTTGACAGATTCTGGAAATACTGGCTCTGCGATGCCCATGATAGGGAATTGTGGCGAATTCTGGCGAAGGTCTATGTCCAACGATGGAGGTTGAAAGACTGATGATGATGATATCGACACTTAGGGATATTTCACCAGCTCCGGAAAGCAGTTACCAGATGAGACCTACAGCACTAATTCCTTCCATCTTGTTGAAGCTCAACAACGACATCATATATTTCAAATAGCAAGAATAGCCCTCTCTAGGAGCATAGAGGCAAAGGAAAGAGATGAGTTCTGGACATGCCGTTCGTACTTATTAAGTTGCAATGACTCCATATAGCATTTTTTCGTTTTTTTAGGAACGCCTATAGATGTATTAACAAGGTATTACTGTACCAACATTTAAACATTCAGTCCTAAGCGTAAGTATTGGTGTCCGGAGAGTTGCCCGACGGGAAATCTGCCCATCGGTAAAGTGCCATCCGGAAATCTGCTCAATTTGAAATTTATTAAGGGAGGAAAAATGCCCATCAAAACATAATTTGCCCACCATATGATTTCGGGAAAATTGAACAAATTTTTCCTATAAAAATAACCTTTTGGCACAGCTTAGTGAAAGTGATCCCGACTGAAATTCTTGGCTTGAAAGAGAACATTAACGAGCGGATCACAACAATTTAGCAAACAATTTATTCAAAGCTATGAAAATATAATGTATTTGTTCCCTTCTGTTTTTCTGTCATAAAATCTCTTATTTCTTTGATGATAGGAGGAGGAATGAATTTTTTCTTTTTCTTTTTTCTGCGCAAATACTACTTACTATCTAGCAAAAACACGAAAAAATTGTTAACGACGAACAGTTTCATGCAATATATATATATATTGTATTTTTATTGCTTAAAAATTACCAAATACGGAACGAGTATTTTAAGCATTGGACGCTTCCAATACAGCTCTTATGTCTGTCCTGCTTTCGCCACAGAGTTGGCGGTGTGGTTGTTTTATCGCTATATATTGTGAAATCTCAGCCTTTTCAGTGACGGATGGAAAGAAAAAAAGTCGATCCTAATAATCCTAAGAAGAAGGGTATACAACCAATGTATCCTACCAATAGTCACTTATGGAGCTGAAGCATGGAACCTAGCCAAGAGACAGACTTGCAAACTGAGAACCATGCAACGTGCACATGAGAGAATCATGCTCAACCTCACAAGGAGAGATCACAAGACAGCACAGTATATAAGGAAGAAAACGGGAGTCTGAAACATCATTGAATCTATTAGAAAACTTAAATGGCAATGGCCAGGCCATGTTGCAAGAATGACAGACAACCGATGGACATTATGGCTCACAACAAGAATCCCCAGACATCACATGTGAAATCGACACCGATAGAATACAAGATGGACAGATGAACTGGACAAATTTAGAAAATACTGGCCCCGCGACACCCACGATAGAAAAATGTGGCGAATCTTGGGGATAGTCTATGTCCAACGAGGGACGTTAAAAGACTGATGATGATGATGATGATGATGATGATGATGATGATGATGATGATGATGATGAAAAGAAAAAGGAGAGATGAGTACATTTATCATCATGGTGGTATAAAAATTTACTTCATTGACTACTTCTATGTTTTTGCCTGATTTATTTAATGTTTACAGTTGGTGTGCCGCGTAGTTTACTTCTAAGTGTGCCGCCATGCAATAAACGTTGAGAATCTAAGGAGGAGTTCACGAGAATGAAATCCGGTTCGAACTTCAATAAATCGTCCATAAACATGGTCAAGTGCTGATTTTATCTTAGTTTAATTACATTGAAATAGCGATAGAGTGGCAGAGAGATAGATATGAACAGAGATAGAAAGATTAAAAGGTTTTTCAGGCTAAATCGACCGGTAAAAAAGCATAAAAGTAACCACAAAGTGTCCTGAAATCATCGTTGGTATTTTGATGGCAATTTTCAATGGCTAAAGATGCCTAGATTTGTTTGAAGGTAAAACATAGCTCAATATCGATATAATTGCTGAGAAATAGTGCTGAAAACTGGCTGAAAATAGTGCTAAATGTTGAATCTTTGGAGAAACTTCAAGAGAGAGAAAATACGTGAGCGAGAGAGAGAGAGAGAGAGAGAGAGAGAGATGAAAGAAGAGAATCAACAACTGTGTGTATGAGAGAAATAGAGAGAAAGATATGTTTCAAAGAGTGTGTTGGAGAGAGTGAAAGAGAGACCTGTAAAGAGGTTGTGTGTGCGAATGGAAAGAGAGAGGGGAATGTGTGTGCGAGTGTGGAGGTATGTGTGTACACGTGTATGTTTGTGCAGGTATGCATACGTGTGTGTGTGTATGTAGGTATGCGTGTATGTGTGTGATCTGGACCGGCGTTTTCGCTCAATGACAAAAGCTAATAATATAGGTCGACCTTTTCACATCGGGTGCGTACACACCCACATTCCAAGATAATTCACCCTTTCCACTACAATGCAAGTACCCGTGTACGCCATAAGAGCTCGTAAATCCTTTCGACTTGTCCCCCCCCCTGCAGCAACCTTTTACTTCCCCCCTTTTTTCTTTGCTCTCTTTTGTCACTCTCGTACACTCACAAACACTCACTCACTTACACTCACTCATTCACCAAGCACTTACTCATACAGTCATTACATCTGACAGCAAAAACTGCAATAAAGATGATACTGTTATGATTTGCTCAGTCGGTTATGTAGTTACGTATTTCCCACGGACAGCAAAGGTTGGTGTCCGAACTCAGGGGTGAACTGCATGGGGGCACAGATGCCCTCGAACGTCCTCTCTATGGGAAAAATGATGATTTACTGGTGCAGAGCTTTACAAAAATGTTGCATTGGCGACTTACTTTTTAAAAATATAATAAATAATAAAAATATATACATTAGTTAAGCTTTGTTAGGCAAGGTAAATAGATAGTGTCATCTTGGCAGTTCAGCTGACTCAGGAAAAGTATGTTTCTCGAAGATGTACTTAATTTGGACTAATTAATGGGTTACAATGAAAAGCAAAGTTTGACTCTTAAAATCATACTTATTTAATTTTCTTCGAATTCTAATATCTTGCGCAGGTCTGTGCACAGTAACTATAGTTTGATAGCTGCACAATAGATGTTGTTGTCTATATGCCATAAGACTCGCAATGTCAGATACAGACCCCAGGGCGTTATTTGAGGTACCCCCAGTTGTCCACTGACCTCAATCGAATTTCTTGATGTTCAGTTCAAAATCTGAATTGGTGGCCACTTTGCCGGAAGAATACTTGCCATTCTGTCGGTGAATTAGAGGCCAGTACCCTCAATAAAAATCATTTGGTGCACCCCTGTTTGAACGGGGGTCAGGATTTCGAATGCTAATTTCCAAGACCCAAAGGTTTGGTATTAAAATTGATCTCCGCGAAAAAAGAAATCACGGACATACGGGTGTCCCTGCTCTTTAAATGCAGAGCATTCTAATAAAAGCCTTTCGTAAGCCGAAATATCGAGAGACGAAGAAGCAGTTACAATCAATTTGTAAAGGAAGAATTTTTGAGCGTCCCCAGACCTCAAAAATGCTCAAAACAAAAATTGAAGATTACTTTCGCTTTTTGTCTTTTTTCGAAAAAGTGGGAGCTTCCTGTATTTGAGTTCTTTTTGATAATTCTTTTTTTAAAAACTTGAAAAAAGAATTGGTTAGAGGGGAATAGTTTTTTGTTTCAAAGGGTCGGTATGAGCTATCTTTTATCAACAAACTTGTTATCTTTAAGTGGAAAAGTCCATGGTTACGGACGGAAAACCAAGAAAATTAGTCAGTTCATTCTATGCTTTATTATAGACAAAACACAATATCCATATTCCCCCGCTTCCCCATTGTTCGCTTTACGCTACTCTTTCGCTTTTACAAAAAAAAATGTGAAAGACATAAATAGCATTGAGCATTTGTTTTGATGTGAGCCATTACAGAAGTAGGGCAAATCTCTTTTTCCCTCCTCTTCTTTCTCTCTTACAACCTAGCTGTCAATACCCTCCACCATCTGCTCAGCCTAACAGACCATCAGCAATATCTTGGAGGTAGGGAGGGATCTCAAGAAAGTTCAAAATTTGTCCTATCTCAATTCATTGTAATTGCATCTTCACTCTACACCATTTCGGCTGACGGAAGGCTTTCGCAGGAACGCTCTACTTTCTGACATCTAATTTTCTCCAGATTCTCTAAAGGCCCGATCTACCTACCGTGTCGAACACCTTTGTCAGGTTGACAAAAGTGACGAGTAACCGTATGGCTTATCCGCACTATTTCGCCTGAATGTGTCTTAGGGCAAAAACCAGGTCTGTCAAGCTTCAGTTGTTATATAGTTTAGGCACAAGAAGAGGTGATAAACAATAACTAATATACCCGTCAAAAATGACAGGGCTATTTATCAATGACTCGGCAGTAAGGAGCCTATACCTATTTCATTACTTAATTGATTATATTAATAATTCAAGTTTCTTAATTTAATTATTTTTTCAAATCTTGACTCAAGGGTGATCGTGCATTAAGCCTTAAGAGTTTCTATTATGTTATATTCGTTGTAATGTCATTATAGGGAAAATAATAGACCAATGAGATATGCAAGTGATAACAAACAGCGAAAAAAGTTGCCTATGGGCTTATCATATGTATACATACTGTAATAAAAATTGTGCGATGGATAGAAGATTAGCCTCCTGGCCATTGCTCTGCAATGAGATGCCTATTTGATTACTTTAGAATGGGGCAGCATCCCAAGTTTGGAGTACCCAATGAGGATCGAGCTTATTACAGTGGTTATAGCACAAGTGACTACCATGCCAGCAATCAATCTACGATAGTTAATATTTATTAAGCTCAGCTTAGTCTGACACAAGGCAACTGTATAGGGAGTCTGAAGCAGTAATATGACACCCAGTGCAGATCGAAGTGAAGTACAGAGCGGTGTAAAAGTTACGAAAGACTTCGAAACATTCATATGTATCTAGTTTTAATGATCTAAAAAATAAGTTTTTAACAAATGAAATATATGAACGAAGGAAATTTAATTAACCAACGGAAAATCGTTTCTTTCAAATGCCCGCCATTTTCAATTTCATGAATTCTTAGTCTCTCAATAACATACTGCCAAACATTTCGAAAGATATTTGCTCGTTTGCACACGTATACGCTTTGCATCATTTCGGACAGAAGATGGTTTCTCTATTCGTGGATGATCACTCATCATAATCATCAGTCTTTTATTGTCCGTCGATGGACATGGACCTTCCTCAGGTTTCGCCACGCCATCTTGCATTCTGTGGGCCTCAGTTTGGCGTATTATATCTCAGAATCCAGTGCTCCAGAGGTGACGATCGGGGGGATGCATTGGTTGCATTCAGCTTTTACCTAAAACAAAGTGAAGTATCGGCCGATTGGAACACTGCAATCATCATGCTGTTATATAAATAATACTTGTTTTAATATTTGTTAAAATAAAGGATTATCATTAACGGATCCCAATTCAGAGAAAGATGCAAACAAACGAGCAGTTATGAACTCAGATGGCTGCGTCCGCGCGTTCAAACAACGAGAATATTCTCCTTGGATTAATGTTAAAAATATTCAAAATAAAATTGAATAATTTAGTTCGTTGCCCAGTTGTGTACTATTCTGTGATGCATTCATGAGGGTTCCTTTATATATCTGAGAAGAAGAAAAAAATGAACGAATATATCAGAATCGGGATCATCATCAGCTAATTCGTTTTCCTTAATCTCGTCCATGGTGATGCGATGGCTTGCAAGGAAGGACAAAATGTATGAGACGTAAAGTATGGGCTGAATCAGACATTCTGGAAACGATGAATACACAGTGCTCAAACTCTCTCAACGAGAAGTCTTTTCGTGCATTTATAGTAAAGTCAAAGCCGTCACAAACGGGTAGGGGGCGCTGGCTCTTCCTGGAAATCGCTTGTCCCCTCCGTGAATATGACGCAAATTAATTTTCGTGTGATAATTTTAACATGAACATTTTTACAACTTGTTTTGGCTAGGTGAACAACCATTAGATTAGCAAAGGTGTGTTTGAATATTCTGACCATTTTCAGGCGTGTTTTAAATTACTTTTAGTATCTTTTTTCATTTTTTGGCCATTAAGAGCTATATTTTTTTTTAATGAAGGCCTTTTTAGCTACACTTCTACTCGTGCCCCCAATCGAAACTCAACGAATGCTTCCTGGCTAGGGACCTGAAACTGGTTGACAAGTTACATCAAAAGCGCGAAACCAGTTCCCGAGATGTTTAAATTAATGGCTAAATACTATGAAGACAGACGTCCAGTGTTGCCAATTTACCACTTTTCGAGCTAAATTTCGCACTTTTCTTGTTCTGGCAGTGAGAAAATCGCTTTATTATCCCGGAAGTGTTCATATATTTTAGCCATCTTTTTGGTGTGATTCAGCCATTTTTTCGGGGAGTGGCGTTTTCAGGCCTGTTTTTTAATTTTTATTTAGCGCTTTTCGGCAATCAAATTGCACGAAATATTTTTTGAGTTGATAACATTACAGACATCAGAAACTAACAAATTAATCCGTGACTCGAGCTTGTAATGGCAAGCGCCCCGATTCACCCGCTTGGGAATTCAGGGCATGAATGGAAGTTGGTTTGTGAATACAAGGATAGGTCGATTTTGCATGTTGACTTACCGTAAGATTCAGGCTTGTTATCGGGGATGGTGTGACCAGGGGACGAGGGGTACGGACGTGCTTGGCTGGCAAATCAGGGACGGTAGTGGCTGTGGAATGAGAAGGACAAAAATGTTGATGTTTTTCCTTGCATATCTGATACGCTCTACTTACTAAGCGCACGTATATATATATATATATATATATATATATATATATATATATATATATATATATATATATATATATATATATATATGGGGGTGAGCATCAAAGATGTTGCTGAAAATTAATATTTTCAATAACATCTTTAGCGCCTATAGCTGAAAAGCTTTCAACACTATCATACTAATATATATATATATATATATATATATATATATATATATATATATATATATATATATATATATATATATATATAACACCACAAATCTAAAGACTAACAACCCCCTGGCTCAAAATTTGGTTTCTTTTCGTCAATAATAATAATAATAATAATAATAATAATAATAATAATGACAACAGCAATGATAATGATAATAATGATAATAATACTGATAACAACAACAGTAATAATAATGACTAGTCTTACATGGTCTCTAGTCTTAAACCTAAAACTGTCAATAAACGAAAAACGAGCCTTTTGAGTTACAACGATGTTCACCCGGAAGTTCCACGTATCCCGTCAGCCCTTGTCCCCACGTAACCTCAAACGCCCTAAATATAGGGAGCACCTTCCCAGGTGCAGTAGACAGTCTGACGATTGTGCAACCGACATGAAAGAAAGCTGAATTATATAAATATACACACGTACACATTCACACACACACGCACACACATATATACAAAGGCACACACATATATGTATATAAGTGAGTGTATGTGTGTGTATGTATATATATGTGTGTGTGTGTGCGTGAAAATTCAGTTTATATATATATGTATATATTAATAAATATATATGTGTGTGTATATATAATTTGGCTGCATATTTTCTTCAATGCATGTTTCATAAAAAATGACAGACCAAAAGCATCTTTATTGATTTTTTTTATCTTTCCTTGTTTTCGTACAAATGAAGGGATCTCTGGTTGATATGTATATACATACTTTCTAAAGGATAGGGCGCTTTCGATAGCATCTTCTGTTATTTCCATTACCAGAGTATGGTATTATTGTTCCAGCCGTTGAACAAACAACTCTACCATAAAATTTTATCTACGGTGTATTTGACTTGGTCATTAGTATGTTGAAAGGACGTAGTGAGTGGCTGAAAATATGAATTCCTAATGGGGGAGGGTTTCAACTGAAAACGTTCTCTTGTGCGGAAATGAGAAATATTTGATAGTAAAACAGAATATTCCATCTGTTATTAAACATCAAAAACATCTTTACTCATTATATATATATATATATATATATATATATATATATATATATATATATATATATATATATATATATATATATATATATATATCAAAATGCTTTATGGGCTTTGTCAACTTGCCTTTAATTGCAGGGCTTTGGAAATGATTGGCATAGCCAACTTGGTGTCAGTTTAAACTCGGTTGGCGAGCCTTGCATTCTGTTTCCTTTTGTTCCTTTCAAGTATTTCCTGATATTTCAAGATTAAAATACTCATAAATCTGGACAGGAAATAAAATAAACCGGTAGACTTACCCACATACTTCAGATTCTTCAAGTTTTCCAACAATCATACATATCCCCGACGTAGTCTTCAAAAAGGACTGTTGAATACACAATTATATATAGTCCAGAAACCCTTTCGGCTTTAAACACTGAATAAAAGAATCGTTCAAGTTATGTCATTTCAGTCAATCATTTCCAAGCATCACTTAATGCAATTCATGTATTCTTTTCAACGGCTTATATGTTTTACACATGATATATATATATATATATATATATATATATATATATATATATATATATGGACACAAACCAATTTGACATAAACTTTCTTTGCAAATTGCCCTCTCCTCGTGATTTTTAGGAGGATGGTTAATAAAACAAAAAAACAAAATTGCTACCACTCATTAATGTTAAACTTCAAGTTTCTATGAATGGTTAGGGCTGGCGAAGTCCGGATAGATAGATGTAAAGATAGATACATGTAAGAACGCATGAATAACCTATACTCAGCAACAGTGATTAAACCGATCAGTTGTGGGTAGCGGTGATTAGTAAATGCAAGTGACACTCCAATAACAAGATGATTCAAATGATCAAAATTTCGACAGACTATCCTCAAAAATGTTCGCCATCACTATCACAGGATTAACGGGATCGCCGAGTGATGATCCCTAGCTCCTTATGTATGCAACACATTTTGGCTGCAGAAGGATTTCCTTGAGTTAAATTAATATCATAGATCCTCCAAATGAGTTCGTGATTGCTGGGAGAAGGGTGTGCAAGGGTGATTTGTTGGGGTTTGATGCAGTGCTGTATGGTGCTTTGTATCTTGAGCGTGCTGGGTGCTACAGATTCTAAAAAACGCAAAATAGTTTAAGAGTCTATAAAAAGCAACGGATAGAAAGAGCCTTTTCAGTACAATGTAGGGGAGGGGTTCCCTGTGTCAATTTGGGTTTTTGGTTCGTATTTTCAGATTTGTAACTCCAGTGTTGACAATATTCAACTTCAAATTTTTTTGTCATGTTTTAAAGTGAAACAAGAAAATCCCATTAATTCTTTTAAAAAAAAGTATACAACTAATGCATCCTCCCAATAGTCACTTATGGAGCTGAAACATGGAACCTAACCAAGAAACAGATCCGTAAATTGAGAACCATGCAACGAGCACATGAAAGAATTATGCTAGGACTCACATCACATGGAGAGACCACTAGACATCACAGTACATCTGGGAGAAGAAAGGAATCAGGGACATCATAGAATCTATTCAAAAATCAAATGGCAAATGTTGCAAGAATGGCAAACAACCGATGGACATCACGACTCACAACGTGGATCCACAGAGACCACATGAGCATACAAGGCCAGCAGAGTACCAGATGGAGAGACGAGCTAGACAAATTCAGAAAGTACTGGCCCCGTGACGCCCATGATAGAGAAATGTGGCGAATCCTGGGGAAGGTCTATGTACAGCGACGGACGTTAGAAGACCGATGATGATGATGATGATGATGATGATGATGATGATGATGATGATGATGATGCATGTTTATTTGTGTTTTTTATTTTTTTTAGATTTTCGAATTTGAGAGTGCTTCCCAGAATCGAAAAAACTGAAATATCATGTCTGAATTGGAACCCTGGGTCTGACGTGACAATCTCTCTTTCGTGTTACAAAATGATGACGTCAGAAGGCTATAATAACAACCGAAATAGTTTAGTCACTTGTCACCCTCATGCCTCCTCCTGCCCTGGATGTCCGTCTTCATTAAATACCTTTGTTCCGATTCGGAAACTGGAAACTCAGGGGCAGGGAGAGAAGCGGGTGAGGGGTAACTTTCGGCTTGCGTGAGACGAACCACCGAACCCTTCGCAGGTTTCGTGTTACGAGCAAAATTGCCAAGCCGAAACAGATAGGTTCGAGTTGAAAAAGTCGCAACAACAACTACAGTGAGTGTAAAATGCATCCGGTACATTGCATATTTATACAGGCTTCATCTTTAAAACTACTTTTTCAAAGTTGGTTTAAAGAAGAACAAGACACAGACAAAAATAATGTTCAAGACGAACAGAACTCAGACAAAAATGATGTTCAAGATGAGCAGAACTCAGACAGAAATAATGTTCAAGATGAGCAGAACTCAGACAAAAACGATGTTCAAGATGAACAGAACTCAGACAAAAACAATATTCAAGATGAACAGAACTCAGACAAAAACGATGTTCAAGATGAACGGAACTCAGACAAAAATAATGTTCAAGATGAACAGAACTCAGACAGAAATAATGTTCAAGACGAACAGAACTCAGACAAAAACAATATTCAAGATGAACAGAACTCAGACAGAAATAATGTTCAAGATGAACAGAACTCAGACAAAAACGATGTTCAAGATGAACAGGACTCAGACAGAAATAATGTTCAAGATGAACAGAACTCAGACAAAAACGATGTTCAAGATTAACAGAACTCAGACAGAAATAATGTTCAAGACGAACAGAACTCAGACAAAAACGATGTTCAAGATGAACAGAACTCAGACAGAAATAATGTTCAAGACGAACAGAACTCAGACAAGAACGATGTTCAAGTTAAACAGAGCTCAGACATTAGTAATGTTCAGCGATAAAATCCTTTAAAAGGCCAAAAAATAGAGAGCAAGGCCCTAGAAGAGGTTTGCGAATACATTTAGCAAAGACAGATAATAAAGAGATAGACCATGAGAGTGGAATAAGACGATACATAATGGTCGACAAGAAATCATTTGGTATGAATATAGGACATATCGAAGAGAACAATACCAATGTGCTTAAAGCATAAAGTACACTATGAATGCGTAATACCAGCTATGACTTTCGGATGCGAAATATGTAAATTAATAATACGAACTGAGAACTAAAGAACCATGGAAAGAGCAATGTTAAGGTAACTTTGAGAGATGTAAAAAGATCAAAATGAATCAGAGAGAAAGAGAGACCTGAAGTAAAATACGTTATACAAAAAATTAAGCAGCAAAATGGAGATGGGCTGGGCACTTGGCAAGAAGAGACGGCAACAGATGGAGCAAAAGACAAGCATGGAGTCCATGGGAGAATAAACGTAGGTGGTGATGACCACACACACGATTGAGGGAGGGAATAGAAAGGTTTGCCAGCAGAGATAAGTACAATTGCAAACGTCATGGATGGAGATGAGAAAGGCCTTTGTTCAGCAGAGGACTTATAACGGCTGATGATGATGATAATGATGATGATGATGATGATGATGATGATTACAAAAATTATATTGAGTATATAATGAATTAAAATATATATATATATATATTATTTTGTATAAATATATTTATCTATTTCAATGGAACACTTACCAGGGGTCATATCCGTATCTACTGAAAATTCCATGGATTTATATCGAGTAGTTTTTGTGGTAGGCGGAGACAGACAGACAGACAGACGGACGAGATTTTGGCGAATCATAATAGGATAATAAACCAGAAAAAATATATTTTCCCAAGTATAAACGTTTTTAATAAATAGAATTAAATACGCTCTTGTGTGTCAGTCAGATAGATTTTACTGGCATGCATTTAGTAAATATAAAGATTAGGATGGATTTTCGGAGATATTCGAGCCTTATTAGTTTAGATCGGTCGGTAAGACACTATCCTACCAATTAATTGGTAGTGAGTTCAAATCACGATAAGGAAATATTTATTTTACAAATGTATTCATTTATTGAATGAAATAAGCCCTTGTGTATTTCTAACATGATTTTTCCCAGATATGTAAGACTTGTCAATTTAGCTCAGTGAGTCAGATAGCAACCTACCAATCACTTAGTTGTTATTTCAAATCACAGTTGTAAATGTTAACCTTTACTCCCTTATATTTGGTGATGGTTGGTCTCGTTCATTCTTGTTACGGCAGAAAAACAGATGGGAGGTTGATCAAAAGAGAGAAAAAGCAATGTAAAGCAAATTCTCCATCGCTAAATATGGTCAGAATAAATTTGATTTATGACACCAGAGGTGTTTCCAACTGATAAACAGCTAAAATATAAATAAACATCTAGATTCTCCAGAATCTAAATATTCATAGATATAAACATCTATGCTATCAATAAACTCTATCCTTGAAAATGAAACCATGATCAGGTAAAGTTCTTTTACAGAACTACGAACATTATAAAAAAAGGTTTAGAGGAGTACTGATACCGATTTCCGAATATGCAGATAAAACAGTTTGGCTTGGAGCGCTGAAACACAAAATTACACGGGATAGAACCCTTCGCCAACTTTGGTGAGTACGGTTTCTCAATGAGATTTCCCCAGCTTTTAAATTCACAGAGAACATTATGTTCAAGGATCTAGCATTCATTTTCATAGCAATTTCTACATTTCCTATGTGAAAACTCAATTGTACAAAGATATAGGTTGACTGTACTGGGTTCTGTGTGCACACGTGGGATAGCAGTGTGCCTATTGTAATTACAGTGGAAATTTGTCGTTGAACAGTCATTTGCCTTTGTGCTAATATAGAGTAAACATGGCCTCTCCTCTCTCAATCTATTTCTGCTCAGATTGATGTTGAAACGTCATCACCATCAGTCTTTTAATGTCCGTTGTTGGACATAGACCTTCCCCAGGATTCGTCATACCTCTCTACCATGGGCGTCGCTGAGCCAGTACTTTCTGAATTCGTCTAGTTCATTTGACTAATCTTTCATCATCAGTCTTTCAACATCCGTCGTTCGACATAAACCTGCCCCAGAATCTGCAACATTTCTCTATCATGGGCGTCTCGGAGCCAGTATTTTGTAAATTTGTTTAGTTCATCTCATTTGACTACTCTTTCATCATCAGTCTTTTAACGTCCGTTCTTGGACATAGACCTTCCCCAGGATTTGCCACAATTCTTTGTCATGGGCGTCGCAGAGCCAGTATTTTCTGAATTTGTTTAGTTCATCTCTCCATCTCGTATTTTGTTGGCCTCAGTTTTGCATGTGATCTCGGGGGATCCATGTTGTGAGACATGAGGTCCATCGGTTGTCTTTCATTCTTGCAACATGACCAGCCCATTGCCTTTTGAGTTTTCTGTTAGATTCTATGATGTCTTAGATCCCCGTTTCCTTCCTGATATATAGTGCTATTTTGCGATCTCTTCATGTGAGGCACACCATTAAATGTCGATTGAGACAAATGCAATGCCTTCCATAAATGAGTACAGTCAACCATTTCTTTTATTAAAATAAAATTAATTCACTTTCTAACCAAACCAAACACAACTGGGTCTTACTATTTCTTTGTGGAGCATCAAACAATAAAATTGCAAAGGAAAATAAAAAAGGACGCGAATATTGATTTTAATAAGTTTTTCTTGTTACGGTGTTCTCATTTACTAAAACATTCGAGACTTCTGACTCTTATATCTCAAGGTTTCTATGTCTGTCGGAGTATATATGTAACTTGGATCTCTTTTAAAATCTCCTTAATAGGTTATTCTTATTAATTTCTCAATCTTTCTATCCCTCGCTAATCTTTCTTCCAGCCTCTTTGATTCTCCCCTTCGTAGTTACCCCTCCCTTTTCCTAGATACCCTCTTAATCTTTGACTCTTTCTCTCCATTTTGCTTGTATCTTCTCCCCTTTTCCTTCCATTTATTCCCTCTCAATTTCTTTTCTTCATTTCCTTTTCCAACTTTATATCTTCTTTCTGCCTCTTTCTATTCTTCTCTCTTTCCACCTCTCTCTACATACCCCTCTCTTTCTGACTCTCCTCCCTCCATACTTTACTTTCTTTGACTTACTCCTCCTCCTCTATTCTTCTCTTCCTACTAACTCTTCTCTGCTCTGTTTTCCTTGCCTCCTCCTACCCCTTTCTCTCTCTCTGCTTCTTCTCTCTCTCCCGCTCTCCATCTCATCCATCCTTCCTCTGCTGTGTTGTCTTTTGTTAAACTCCCAAACTGGAGTTAACTCCCTTTTCCGACTGTAACGAGAACAAGAATGACAAGAACAATCCTCATCAGAATTTGGGGTGTAAAATATAATCGTCATCCCTTGCTGTGATTTGAACTCACGACTAACTGATTACCAAAGGGCTGTCTCACTTACTGAGATAGATTGGAAAGCCCTAGACATCGATGATAATTTATCGTACAGATATACACGGGTTTGTTTCATTCTAATGAATAAATTCATATATATATATATATATATATATATATATATATATATATATATATATATATATATATATATATATATATATATATATATATATATATATATATATATATATATATATATATATATATATATATATATATATATATATATATATTATATATATATATATATATATATATATATATATATATATATATATATTAAATTTAATAAATGTTACTGACAAGGATATTTAACATCTTAGCAACCGCCCAACAGCTCAAGCCTCCATTACATATGCGACAATATTTGTTAGGTTTAGAGATTCTTTAATTCAACCTGGACTGCCTCGTTTTCAACAAGGTTCAAGTAGGGAATAACGATTGGCATGAAATCATACCTGAGTTAAGTATTGCTAGAATGTTCCAAATGTTTTTATGCAGGTACAGAAAGGTCAAGATCTGTATTCCTTCTTAAATAACATTTTATGATCATTTTTCAATGGTGTCCGAATCCTTATTCTCTATACTTTTGTTTATATCTTATTCTGCATTGTATGTTTGGAAATATGTATCTTTTTCTATGTAATAATTGATTTCATATCAAAATACATCAGCTATTTGAATTGAAAGTAAACGTGAAGATTGGAAGTACATTCAATAAGTACTTTGTAAGTGTTCAAATCTATAAATGCTACAGCGAGTGGCATTTTGTATTCTGCTGCCTACAAGGTGCAGACCCTGTATACGCCAAAGTACAGCAACGAATATGCAATCACAGCAACTCCTTTATTAGGCTACATACTCTGAACCGTTCCAGCTCCTAAAAGGAGTAAGACAAGGTGATACCAGCTCACCCGAACTCTTCATAGCCTGCCATGATATGATCTTCCGAAACATAGATTGGGAAAAGAGAGTAATCAAAATAGGCGACGAATATCTGAGCAACCTAAGATTTGCAGACGACATTGTCCTTTTTGCAGAGAACCTACATGACCTCCAACTAATGCTAGATGATCTAAGCGAAGAAAGCAAAAAAGTCGGCCTACACATGAACTTCAGTAAAACAAAAGTCATGTGCTATAATCATGTTGAGAATAAAAACATAACTGTCAAGATAGAAAATGCAAAACTCGGCAAGTTAGACCACTACATCTACCTAGGACAACGAATCTCTATGAGACCCTCAAAAGAGGAGGAAATCATGCGAAGAATCACTCTAGGGTGGCAAGCCTTCGACAGAGCAAGCTCAACATTCAAAATCCAGACGATCCCAATAATCCTAAAAAGAAAAGTATGCAACCAATCCATTCTCACGATAGTCACTTATGGAGCTGTCTTTTTTTTTTCCCTATTTTTTTTACACACTCTTTCAGTCTGTCTTTCCCTAGCTCCGTCTGTCTCATCTTCTACTCCTCCTTTACTCTCTCCACCCCTCTCTTTTTATTGCTTACATTTTTTCAATTGTCCACCCCACCCCCCTTTCTGCCATCTCTCCTTGACCTTCTTCTCCCCGCTTCCCCTTTACTCCTCATCTATCCCACCTCCCCTTTCTCTCTTTCTTTCGCTTTCCGACCCTTTCTCTCTATCTCCACCTACCTCTGTTCACCTTCCTTTTACCTTTTCTTTCTTTTACATCTCTCTAAATCTCGCCCCCTCCCTCACTTCTTCTTTGTTCACTTCTCTTTCTTTCTTTCTTTCTTTCTTACTTTGTTTGTTTGTTTGTTTCTTTGTTTGTTTGTTTCTCTCTTTCTTTCTTTCTTTCTTTCTTTCTTTCTTTCCGTCTTTTTTTCTCCCCATCTTCTCAACGTAAAAAAAGCAAAAACAATTTGTAAATCATGGAATCCGCTAGGAATATTTATCTCAGACTCCATGGCGAGATTGGCTCTCTGTCTTATCTCTCTCTCTCTCTCTCTCTTTCTCTCTCTCTCTCTTTCTCTCTCTCTCTCTCTCTCTCTATATATATATATATATATATATATATATATATATACATACATATATACCTATATATGTATATATATTCTGCCAATAATGATATAAAGTTGCGTGAAACTAGTTTGTAGTGAGGATTCTATAAGTATTATGCATAGTATATATATATATATATATATATATATATATATATATACATATATATATATATATATATATATATATATATATGTGTGTGTGTGTGTGTGTGTGTAATCCGTGGGTGGTCAGAAGGCATAAGCTTCCATTGTGATCCGACCAATCTTAACAGAACGCCTCAACCTAGACAATTTCTTTCTGCCACACAGAAATTAGTTGCCATGGAAACCAATACGGCTGGCTGTTTCAACGAGATAATTACTAAACGGGTGGTGCAGATGGCTTAATGGTTACCACCATGGAAAAATGCCATCGACAAAGTCAGTTTGCTCTACCTTTCACTTATGGTCTTGAGAGAAGCACAGATTCATCTCTTCAACACCCAGTTAGAGGTTGATTTATGGATAGACTGGGTTCTTAAGCCTTGTACGGTTAATGAAGCTCTTGTGAAGCTCCGATGGGCCTAGTAAGTTTGAAGCGGATTATGATAAAGTAAAAATAAAGGGGACTCAAACGATAATGACCCTCTCTATCTCCACATGACATTTCAAGAACCATTGGATTTTTTTTTGAAAAAATAAACGTGGTCCAGCTTAACACAGGAGCCAAGTATAATATAAGAAGATTGTCTTGCGATTGTACTTCCAATAAAGGGTGCACTACAATGTGTTGGAAATCAATCACAGAAATCTTACCTTTTATTTGGGCTCGAACCCCGACTAGATGCACCCTTGGGAAATATGTAACTACTTCACCTAGCAAGCACACCAATATTTGATTCTTGAAACCATCAACGAAAACTGTCACCAAAACAGGTTTCTTCAGTTTTTAAGTTCATCCGTCTGGCTGGCTATGTAAGTATGTATCACACGTATAGGCTGCACCAGTAGAACTATAGGGTTGAAAAATTAAGCATATATTCCTGATAATGTCAAGAAAAATATTTTTTTAATTCCATCCGATACGTTTTTAGTGGAGAATTTCAATTTGCAATGTATATTTATGCTATATTGATCTTAAATTCATGTCCAGCTGCCTTCTTGAAAAATCAAACTTTCTTGTGATCATGGCCAAACAAGAAAAGAATGAAGTAATTTAATCATTGGTCGTCTTTTTTTCATTTTCATTAAAATTGTTCATCCTCAACGCAGTGTGCTGCCAAAAGATATTCGCCAAGTGACGGTTTCTATAGAGTAACTAACCAGACTTTTTTCTCGGAATACGGTTAATGCATTGTATTCGGCAGCAACTTGCCCCCAGCCCCTCCAGCATTGCTTTGAGGGAAATGAACTTGAAACCTCTAATTAAACCAGTGAAATCTGAAACGCCTAGGATGTATCTTTCCTTTTTCTGTATTTGGTCAGGAACATCGAGGATGTACTGCAATACTCCGTATAGTACAGCTTCAATCTGTGCCTGACCCACTGTAGTGTGCTTCATGTCTAAAGATTCAATTACTGCTGAATGACTTGCTATTATGCGGGTATTTCTTTCAAAAAAAAATACCATTCAATGCAATGTATCAAATTTAAAAACAATTGTGTTATTTCATTTATATTCTGAAAATTATGGCCGCCATTGTTTCCGGTGATACGTTTAATACTTGGTGCCCAGGTTTCATACAAAATATTTTAACTTGTTTTCACTTCCCTTGCTCAAAAAATAAAGCCGACTTAAAATTTCCTCAAATTCTGTATGTTTTATTAAAATTTCGTTGACGATAAACAAGAGTTACTGATTTAATTTTTCGAATCAATATTGTTCTTTATTTTTTGTATTACCACAAATAACTTTTTTTGATGATATAAGAAATTAAACCTATTTCTTAAAAAAATGGCGGCCTTTGTCATAACATTTCCAGGGCATCTCAGTGTACATATAACGAAAAAACACGACCCTTAAAAAACATTCTTGAATTATCGGAAAAGAAGAAAAGTGAAATGATGCGCTCAGCATTGGACGAATTCATCCATAAAAGGTTATTTTCTTAAAATAAAAATGTCGATTTAATTTGTCTTTGTTTTTCTCTGTTTCAACTCTCAATGCATTATTAGTATTTGATGAATTCATAATACGTAATCAGGATTTTTTATGACTAAAATGAATTCCATTTGTGACTCAAACCAATCATTGTTTCCATATTGAAACAATTCTCCGATCAGAGTGGATTCAAACCATCCGGAACCTTTACCGAATGCATTAACCACAATACAGGGTATTGTTGTACAGTGCCCAGCCGTTCACTGATTATAGCCCCTCCCGCCCCGATTAACTCGATTCCGCTTAGTGCAGTTATTGAAGGCTGATTCAAAACAAGTCTGGTTAGTCACTCAATAGAGACCGTTACGTGATCAGCGTCCTTTGACAGCCGGGTGATTAATTGAAAAAAAAATTGAAAAATGGGTAATTAATGAATAAATTACTTCCGTTGTCTTTTGTTGGGCAGTGATCACAAAATGAGTCTAAATAAATAAAAATTAAAAAGGGGTAAATGCTGCCGGGTATAAACTAAGGGGCCAATTTAACATAAACTCTCATTGAAAATTTGTCCCCACTAGAATCCTTGGGGGGGGGGGAGAATTTTGAAAGAAAAATGCTTTTTCTTGACTTGATAACGAAATATTAACATTTTCAGTCTGGTTATTAATGCTGTCTGGTTATGTATGAATACATCGTGCGTACAAGCCTCACTCGTGGAGCTAGATGGCCGAACAACATTTATTCTTTATTGCATGTACAAAAATATTTCCTTTTGATTTTTGAAAGCCCCCCCCCCTCCCCTGAATACGTTTCTCCTGAAGATTCAATTTGCAATGTAAGTTGATGCTAAATCCATCCCTATTTTTGTGACCAGTGGCATTCACGATTTTTTTTTTTTTTTGGAAAATTTGGATTTTGATAGTGATCACTGCTCAACAAAAGGTGTGAGAAGGAAGTTGATCATCGACTTTCACTTTTCCATTTTTTTTATTGATCCCCCAAACAAAGTATGCTGCCTGCAGACATTGGTTATGTGACAGTTTCCATTGGGTGACCAACCAAACATTTTTGTTGTTGTTGTTATGTTCTGTATTTCTTTCCAGTGAGAAAAACAGTGTCTGTGTATGTACTCTTTTGACAACTGGTGTCATTATAAGTTTGGTAAAATCTACTATGGGCTGCAATTATAGCCTTGTGCCAAATTAAGCTGAGCTTTTTAAATACTTATCTTACGTCACCTCAGCGGAAGCCAATGGTTAACAAGTCGATGCATGAATGCTTTTAATATAGTAATTACAAATCAAATGATTCTAACTGTGAGAAATTTCCATTGTCAAGGATTTTTATTATAGAATTATATTGCTAAGTATTTTCACTCTAGAAATTACATTGTCAATTATTTAACAATAGAGATTGCACGGCTAATGATTTTTTCTCTTTATATACAATAGAAATTGCATTTACCCACGATTTTACTGTAAGAATGTAATAGGTAAATAGCATTGATGAATAGTTTTTACTGTACAAATTGCATAAGTCTATGTCTTTTACTACAGAAATTGCCTCAACTAATGATTTTCACTATGAAAATTGCATTGGCCAATAAACTTTACGATAAAAATTGATTGAGCAACAATTTTTACTATAGAGAATGCAATCACAAATGATTTTCACAATAAAAATTTCATTGGCCGATAATCTTTTCTCTATACAAATTTCATTGGCCTATAGCTTTTACTATATACACTGCATTGATCAATTATTTTTACTATAAACTTTCAGCGGCCATTAACCTTTACTACTAAAATTGCATTGATTTTTACTATAGAGATTGCA